>CM076569.1:963662186-963745801 GCA_034641835.2 Pinus albicaulis
CTTCAAGCCATTCTTATAGGATTCTCGTTGAAACTTCAATGGCCTAGATTAGATCTCTAATCAATGGCTAAGATTAAATTTTGACTTGATCTGCTTTTTCTAGAACATTCACGCCCATATTATATTAATTCACTTTAATTATTTTATTTTCCTAAGTTTAGACTTGGGGTCCCTTTTAAAATAATTAATTATTTAATAAAATACAATCTGAGTGGAATTTCCCCAAACGTTTCTGGGTTATCTGGAATACATGTGTCTAAGCATCTTAACAAATTTTGAGACTTAGATCACATCCAATGCTACCCCAAATAAACACTCCCTCTTAGCGAGGAATGTGCTCTAGCAATACACCCCCTGAGTACTACTCTGACTCTGTTACATATCCCTTTGCATTAGTGATGTCTGACATTTATGCCCATCAACTCTGCGCAAATGTTGTAACTGTACTGCTGCTAACACTACATATGTATTGCAACTCCCTCTCAATTCTGCATATGTGTTGTTGCTGATTTTGCCACTGCCAACTGCTACTGCACTGCATCACAGTTTCTTATTGCAACTAAAAAACATCCAAAATTTGACAAGTATGGTGCATCGCAGTGATGAAGATCTGACTACTGCTACCCTCTGTGTTGTCCCTCTGAAGTTGTTGCACTGCTATTGGCTTCTAAAATGTGCCTTCCTATACTACTGCCAACTCTTCTATGCGCCGCTCAGACACTGGTGTTGCTAACTACTACATTATCACTTTTGCACTCCTCTACACCAACTGGTACTCGTCCATCTTGCTACTTCTGATTTGGGCTCCCGCAGCAAGGTGATGATCCGAGAGGTGGACTCCTCAAGGATCTTGCCCCAACTTGTAGATCTCTGGGTGTACAACTCCAAATCACCCCACCTCCCTCCTAAAGGTATATGGGAAATCATCGCAAATTCCTCCTTCTCTATCTTCACTGCTCTGGCCTAAGGATCATGCTTCTCATCCGTGTCCTTCTTCTTGAGAGGACATTGTGTGGCGTAATCTCCCATCTTGCCACACCAGAAGCATTTGATCTTCAAAAGATCATTCTTCCTCTTGTGCTACTCTTGCTGCCCCTTCTATGATAGGGTTGCATTCTCCTCCTCCTCCTTCTTGACCTTCAAATCACTGCTGCTACTTCTCTCAAGTTGACACTTGATTAAGTCCCTCCTCATCTCTTCTTGCTAAAGAGATGCCCACGTCGCTTTTGAGTCTGGTAACTTCTCTCATCCCATGATGCTCTGGAAAAAGACCTGATAGTCTTCAGACATAATTTAAGGCAAGTCTGGCCATCTTTTTGGCCTAAGGATTTGATCCCACAGTTGTTAGTTGATCTCGGTTTTCCTGAAGTCTACCTAGGAATGGATCAATGCACTCTCCCTTCTGCATCCTAGTGATTCACATTTTCTCCTCTAGAAACATCTTCCTCTGCCTATAATACCCGCATCCCACATCTCCTTGGTTTTCCATTTGCCAGAGATGTGTGAAACAATATGATCCTTCACTCTGTCGAGGATAAATCACTTGGATTTAGCCATATTCTTCTTTAAGGCCCTTAATGGTGTTGTGTCCATCAGTTCAGCCTGAGCATGTTCATCAAGAAGGAAGGAAATACTTTCCTTCCAGATTACGTAGTTGGAGGCACCCTCCAACTAGTCTTGGTCATGAAATCCACTGGTGGCCATCTCACCCAACCATTTTCAATCTACTTCCTCTAACCGTTTGCACAACTAGCTTTATGCACTCCCTACTGGATCAAGCCACAAAATCTAATGCTTCTATATGGAAAATTTGAGTTTCTTGGGCAAGAAACTCTGTATGGTCAGAAATCCCCAAAAAGTGTCTCAGCTACTCTTCCTAATGCTTCTGCAAAAAAATTCACTACTACACAACAAATTGCGTCCCTCCAGTTGTTGATCTGTGTCGATCTGTTGCGTTTCTCCCTCTGCTGTGGAAAAATTGCGATCTGGATAAATCCTCTCTGTCACTCACTCAAAGAGATATTTTCCTTGTTGATCTAGCCCTCCTGGCTTGGACTGCAAAATCTTCCCAGAGATAGATCTACTGCTTACGCAGCTCTTTGATCACAACTTCACCAACACTGGATCTGTTGGATCTGTTCTTCTGTTCCTCCCGCACTCAGCTTAAACAAGCTCTGGTACCATGTGAAAATTTCATAAATCTGGAATCTTATTGCAGCAAATGGAATATATTCACCTAATTTTTAATTTAACTTAACAATTTATTTGTAGTTTCCTATGAGAAACACTGAATACATCACACTGCAACCTTCACAAATAAACTACAGAAAAAATAAAAGTGTGGAAACAAAATTGAACAAGAATAGATCACACACACATCTGACACAGTTATTTTTCGACCAATGTCCCCAGAAAAACCCAATGCGTGAAAATTGGTGCAACAACTGAGGGTTTATATTATTATGCAGTAATTATTTATGAGTACAATTCTATGATTGACTAATCTATCAAATCATGCAAAGAAACTGACAATAAATATCTTGTGAGACAAACCTCACTCCTCCATAGGAACCCGTCATTGATCAACACCCAAAACAGACAGCCCTGCACTGCCTCTGCGTAGTGACTACATCACTTTGCGTAGTCTATGCGTCACAGCTACAACTGCCCTCTGTCTCTGTGTTGGTATCTCTGCTGGATGGAAAATGAGGCCTCCTGGTGTCCGTAAAATCTCTCCAAGATCTAGCACTAGCCCAACGTTGTCTCCACAACAACAAAAATGACTTCCCTTCAGGCTGCGCCTAGTGATTGCGTAAGCTCTACATCAATGGCTCTGCGTTGCTATTGTGGCTCTCAATTCCTCCTTTGTTGAAAAGTGTAACTAGGGTTGGTCTTCATAATGACTAGCAATTATGAATTTATGTAATGAAGAAGACAAATATAATAAAATGTATTTTTGTAAATCTTGCTTCATGGGTTTCATGAGTAAGGATTTTTTATTATAGGTCAAAGACTTCTTCTTAATGTCTTTTAGGGATTTTTCATCTTGTCATAAAATGTATAATTTAGAGTCATGTATATGAAGTGTTGATACACTTGCAAAGCATCATTAATGATGTAAATAGTATGCTTCAAGACCTTGTCAATTGACTCAGAAAAGGTGGCTCAATTATGATGCAAATACCCCTAAAATAATCAGCCTAACAAATGCTGGAGAAAGTCATCTCTCAATCAGATGTAAAGGTCAGCTTATAAACAGTCACAACTATTCATATATAGGTCGAGCAATTACTTGTTCCCAACCACTATATATACCCAGGAAGACTAAGCATAATAGAAAACAAGATAGTTTGGATTAGTATGAGATTTTCAGACATATATTACAGTGACAAGGTATGCGGTTTGGTGTGGTATAGACAAGAAAGAAATAATTATAGACATCAAAGGAAATAATTATAGAAAATGTAAGAAAAGAGGATATCCCGAGTATCCTTTTTTATCACTTGCACCACAGTCACCTCAGGAAGTCTGAGGACAATTGCAATAAGATACATGACATGTTAATATCATTGTATAGGTTGAAGACTAGTCAGCAAGGTTATGTAGAGGTGTAAGGTTTGCATAGGACAGTCTATGACAAGGTGTTGATATCTCTGTAAGGGTCATATGTAGCTTAAAGAGGAAGGCAATCGAAGCTAGGAGAAAATAAGTTATCTATGAATCGAGATTTCCTAGGGACAATGTAAAGGAGTGCAGAAAGAAGGAGTACAATTAGAGACCAAGTTCTCTAGTCTTGGTGCAGAATGGTGCAGAAAAGGAGATCAACATAAGGAGCCAAGAAAAGAAAAGTGACAAGGTCTTGGAAGCATACAAGGGTCAAGTGTCTGTGTCATTATCATGGTACTTGTCAACTTAAAGTCTATAAGGAGAATTACTTGTGGGTTTTCCTCTCCAAGAGGGAGAGGTTTTGGCCCTAGCTTGAAGAACCTAAAACTTGTGTCTCTTGTGTTTTGATAATTGGATTGGTGAAAGACATAATAAGCTAATAAAGAGAATATATAAGTAAGAGAAATAAGTTCACAAGTAATTATCAGGAAGAGAATTGAATTAAAACATGCCCTTCCAAATTATCAACATGGTATAAGAGCTAAGGTGCCGAAGACAAAGGGCTATTTGACAAGAAGACACTCAAGGATCAAATATCAAGAATTATTTTTCTAGAAAGCATCAAAGCAAAAGTAAAAGTCTACATTGAAGATTCAAAGCAGTTTGCAAGGAAACCCTCAATCCATCTCAAGAATACCTTCAACCTTATTCAAAGGACCCACACATCGAGGAGGTAATATTTTCCATCAAATATTATTGATATTGAAGCCTAATCAACATTTTTGGAAGACACATCATCAAGCCATCCTTGACCATCTATATCACCTACCTCTGAAGACATAAATCTAAGAGGGAGTTCTTGCCATCATCTTCATCATCATCGTCAAGGAAGATGATGGAAGGAAAAAAAACCATTCTACACAAGTAAATATTTCTATGACCTCATTTGAATCTATTAAAATGACTTTCTGCAAAGAAAGAAACAAATTGGATGGGTCATCAAACTTGCGTGCATGGAAGAAAAGGACAGATTTGAAGCTAATTGAAAATGAAGTCATGGTCTACATCAAAGGAACTACAACGCAACCTTCAAAAGAAGATGTTCCAACTCATGCCAAGTACATGAAGGGAGAAATAAGAGCCCAGAGGATTCTCATAGAATCCATTAAGGACTCATGCATTCCTTGTGTATCAAAACTAGAAACTGTAAAATAAATATATCAAAATTTGGTGGAGCTATTCTTTGTAAGTATTGTAGGAGAATTAATCTATTTGAGACAAGAACTATACAAGATGAAATTGTTAAGAGAGGAAGGAATCACTTCGTATTTTATGAGGATTTCTGAAATACAAGACCACTTGTAGGAATTAGGAGAAGTAACGTATGATAGATAAATGACTACAGTGGTGTTGAATGCTCTATCGGAAGAATGGGGTAACTTCACTTCAAGATTATATGGGAATAAATAAGAACCATCATTCTAGGATCTATGGTCTCTATGTAAAATAGAGGAAACAAGATTGAAAGAAAAAGTTGATTCATGACCAAGTGAATAAAATCAAGCCTTTGCATCAATGTCCAGGAAGAAAGGAATATTTGGTAAATTTGATCCTTAGAATAAAAGGAGAAATATGGACAAAGTACGATACTTTGGATGTAATGAACTTGGGAATTATAAAAGAGGTTTTCCTAATTCCGGAAAGGACAAGAGGAAAAAGGAAGAAGCGCATGTCATAGAAGAAAGGGAAGAACCTAATGTAAAGAAATCTAAGAAAGAAGAAGCAAAATATCTCTACTATGATTGAGATCTTCTTCCTCTTTAAGAGGTTTTCTCTCGGTTATAAAATAGTATGATAGGAAGCAATGTACATTAATGCATCACTCTAGAAATGGAATCATGATAGATGCATGGAAGGAGCACTTGCCATAATACAACTAAGCTATGGAAGAAGTGGCTCCTAGGAACTTCACTGATAACAACATTGATGGAATGTAGTCATCTAGATCAAGGGTCATCTATGGAAAAAAGTACTGCCAATTTCTAATGGAGTCCTCTTTGGATTCATTGGTTAGAAAGAAATCAAAATGTGCATTGAGAATTATATCTTGAAGAATTTTTGGGATATGATGACATATTGATGAAACAGGTCCAGGGAATGAAATTCTTCATTCTAAGGAAAATTGTTGTGGATGACTCAGGAAAAGTATGAGGTACATTTGTTTATATGCAACACTGGATGTGATGAAGTCATGTCATATGGTTGCAGGTGATGGACTTCTACCTTTATAATTATGATCAAATATTAGAGAATCTCTTCTGATACACAGGTTATCAATAACATATGAAATCAACATAATATGTCCGCAAATGGAATATGAGGTGGTTGTATACAAACAAGTAACTGTGTACTGGAAGTTCCTGGGAATTAAGTAAAATTATGTAAAGAAAAGAAGAGATCCTGAAGTGCAACCATGATAAGAGGCAATTATCATTCAGAATACAAGAATATTTGACTAGGAAATCTCCTAGGAATATATGTATACTATAATAGATGTCCAGTAAAGATGGAGACCCTTGAAAATACAGATCTTTAGGAGATGTGTTAATCTGTATGAAGGATGTTGACGCCTACAAGAAGTTGTCATGGAGAAAGATCATCACTGAGGTAAATTTTTATTTAAAAGTTCATATGTAAATATATGTGTGTGTGTGTGTGTGTGGATAAATTAATGCAGGGTTGCCAGCCATATGGAAGGATGAAAAATCCTTGAAACATGGTTCGAATGAAAGAAACATGGCATGTAGATGGACCAGATGAGAAAGATTGATGAATCACTTTCTGATAGATGACATGACTCATGGATTATTTGTGCCCTATGAAGCTATCCCAAAGTTGAAGACTCCTCAATATCAAAGAAATTCATCACATCGAATGGAGGAATTCTTCATGAGAAGTTGGGTGTCTCACCATTGCTGCTGCAGGTCCTTGGTTAAGAGGGAGCCTAGTGGTAAGTTTCTTCCTTGGAAGAAACTTGGTAATTCCTAAGAATGAGCTTAGGTAAATTCCTTTTATAGGAATGAGTACATTCCCTTGTGGAATAGGTCCTCCCTAGTTGAGAGGGAGAGACAGACACATCATTCTGGTCTTCAACTAGAAAGAAAAAATGGAGGATTGGGTAATCATCTAGCATTCGATACTCTTTGAGAATGTGACAGGGCATTCAATATAAGAGTAGTCGTGGATCGATATTCCTTTAGGATTAGCTACCCAAGATAAGAATAGTCCAGTAAGGTCATACTTTGTGAACACCCAGGTGGAGTATGTACCTTGGAGAGACAATGACGATGGTGTCTATACGTCATTTGTCTCACCAGCATTGTAGCCCATTGTCTCTTTGAGATATGGGTTTGTTGGTCAAGGCTTTGCACTATGAAAATGTTGGTTGATATGATGCTATACAGATGTGATTACCAATCTGATTCCTCTTATGAGATTATTCAAATTGAAAGTAACCATGTACCATTATGAATACCTCCCTAGTTAAGAGGGAGTGTTGAAAAGTGTAACTAGGTTCGGTCTTCATAATGAATAGTAATTATGAATTTATGTAATGAATAAGACAAAGATAATAAAATGTATTTTTGTAAAGCTCGCTTCCTGGGTTCCATGAGCAAGGAAATTTAATTATAGGTCAAAAACTTCTTCTTGATGTCTTTTAGGGATTTTTCATCTTGTCATGAAATGTATAATTTAGAGTCATGTATATGAAGTGTTGATACACTTGCAAATGATCATTATTGATGTAAATAGTATGCCTCAAGACCTTGTCAATTGGCTCATAAAAGATGGCTCAAGTATGATGCAAATACCCCTAAACAATGCAACCTAAAAAATGTTAGAGATACTCCTCACCAAGTCGGCTCTCAATTAGATGTAAAAGTCGACTTATAAGCAGACACAACTATTCATAGATAGATCTGCTAATTAGCTGTGCCCAACCACTATATATACCAAGGAATACTGTGTATAACAGAAAACAAGGCAAATCAGATTAGTCTGATATTTTCAGACATATATTACAGTGACAAGAAGTGGCTCTTGAGAACCTCACTGATAACAACATTGATGGAAGGTAGTCATCTAGATCAAGGGTCATATATGGAAATAGGTGCTGACAATTTCTAATGGAGTCCTTTTTGGATTCACTGGTTAGAAAGAAATCAAAATGTCTCATCGAGAATTCTATCTTGCATAATTTTTGGGATATGATGACATATTGATGAAATAGGGCCAGGGAATGAAACTCTTCATTCTAAGGAAAATTGTTGCGGGATGACTCAAAAGAAAGGGATGAGGTACATATATTTATAAACTGGCACTGGATGCGATGAAGCCGTGTTATATGGTTGCAGGTGATGGACTTCTACCTTTATAATTATGATCAAATATTGGAGAGTCTCTTCTGACACACAGGTTATCAATAACAGAAGAAATCAACATAATATGTCTGCATATGCAATATGAGGTGGTTGCATACAAGCAAGGAATTGTGTACTGGAAGTTATTGGGAATTGGAAGTTCTTGGGAATGAAGTAAAATTGTGTAAATAAAAGAAGAGATCTTGAAGTGCAACCATGATAAGAGGCAATTATCATTTATAATCCAAGAATATTTGACTAGGAAATCTCCTCGGAAGATATGTAGACTCTGTTAGAAGTCCAGTAAAGATGGAAACCCTTGACAATACATATCTTTAGGAGATGTGTCAATCTGTATGAAGGATATTAATTCTTACAAGAAGATCTCATGGAGAAAGATCATCACTGAGGTAAATTTTGATTTAAAAGTTCATATATATCACTGAGGAGAAAAGAATTTATCTAGGAACCGATATTTCCTAGGGCCAGTGTAAAGGAGCACAAAAAGGAGTACAATTAGAGACCGAGTTCTATAGTCCTGGTGAAGAACGATGCAAAAAAGGAGATTAGCATAAGGCGCCAAGAAAAGAGCACTGACAAGGTCTTTGAGGCATACAAGGGTCAAGGGTCTATGTCATGGTCATGGTACTTTTGAACTGAAATTCTATAAGGAGAATTACTTGCGGGTTTTCCTTTCCAAGAGGGAGAGATTTTGGCCTTGGCTTGAAGAGCCTAAAACTTGTGTCTCTTGTGTTTTGATAATGGACTTGATGAAAGAAATAATAATCTAATAAAGATAATATCTAAGTAATAGAAATAAGTTCACAAGTAATTATTAGGAAGATAATTGAATTAAACTACGTTTTTCCAAATTCTCAACGTCCTCTGCTATGCACTCTCTAGCTCAGGAATCCTTCCAACTGGAATCACTGCCCCTCTTTGCAAAATATCTCTCAATCGAAGTTTATCTTTGATAACTGCTCACTAAAGAAATCGATCTCTTGATCCTTAGTCTCCCCAATGTATTTTCCAAATGACCCTTAAAGCCATTCTTATAGGCTTCTCGTTGAAACTTCAATGACCCAGAATAGATCACTAACCAATGGCTAAGATTAAATTTTGACTTGATCCGCCTTTTCTAGAACATTCACACCCATATTCTATTAATTCACTTTAATTATTTTATTTTCCTAAGTTTAGACTTAGGGTCCCTTTAAAAATAATTAATTATTTTAATAAAATACAATCTAGGTGGAATTTACCCAAACGATTTCTGGGTTATCTGGAATACATGTGTCTAAGCCTCTCAAAAAAATTTGAGACTCAGAACACATCCGATGCTACCCCAAATAAAAAATGGATCATAATGACTCTGACATAAGCAAGGCACATCGCACCTAGGAGTACATGATTTGGGTGTTTAATGAGGTTGTTAACATGTGTGCCATGTCGCACACTTGTCCTTCTCTAGTTTTTACTCGTTTAGGTATTCTCTCTTGCCCATTCAATCCCCTCACATTTTTTCCCCTTTATAATCATATGGCCTTGTCTTAGGGTGATGAATTTTCAACATTTATGAGGGAAAGTGAAGGTTTACAACTATCATTCCATTGTGGGTCGCCAAGGTGGGAGCTTCAAGCTTTGAAGGAAGGTTTTTCTATGTATTACCTAGCTTCACAATTTCGTTCTCGTCATCAATCTACTGGTTTATGTGCATCATTTTTCTTTGGTAGTCTATCTGTTCCTTGTTGGTGTACATGTTCTTTATGTTGTTTCTTCAAAACACAACAACATGTCCCTCTTTTGAGTTTCCCGTTGTGTTACCCACTGTGTCACCCCAAATTAGTGACTCTGCAGGTATCTCATTCAGTTGTCCTATATTGGTCTGTGGCATCTAGTATCCTGGTACATTTTCGTTATGGTTTTGATAGACTCACGGGTCGGGTTTTGGTCAAAGCTAATCTGACTTTCCTGGCATCAATAATTTTTTTCCTCTACAAAATCAACTCCTCTGGGAGGCTGAATACATAAGTTGTTTTGAGTTTTACTACTTTGGAGCATACTTTCTCCGGAATTTTGGGTCTCTCTTTATTTTTATGGTCGATGACGTCCTCATTCTTATCAACCCCCACTCTTCTTTAACATTTCTTTTGGACCATCGTTGTCTCCTTTTTGTACCTCCTTCACTCATCCATAGCCATATTCCCTACCATTACATGGCACCCAACCAACAACTGCCCAGTCGTCAAGGTGGCGCTTTAGGTGCATCTTCCTCTTGTCATCGACGTCTCTTTGGTTGGAACTTAGTGGATTATCACTTCGACTTCGTTCCCCCTGAAGTGAGGAATGAAATTCTTCACTTAGAAGTAAGGGAGTTTAGGGACCGGTTATATTTTTCTGACTTTGAAATCAACGGTAACACCTTTCGGTGGACTCTTGACCCAGGAAAATTTAGAAAGAGGAGGCTCCATTTCCTTCACTCAGTGTTTATGCACCATCAACTAGAAACCTTGCTTCACATGGTCATCTGTGATAAACAAGTTGAAAATCATCAGTTATTTGCAGGACAAGAGGAAATCAAGTGAATTCTCTGGGATATTAAATACAATCTGGATGACATCGTCTCTAGAGTAACACAAGTAGAGTGTTTTTTTGTATCTAACTCAGAATCTGGATTTGATACACAACCTAAAGCACCAACAATCATCAACTCTCCAACAAGGATTCTGCCCCAAGTCAATTCCAACTCCCTCTCTCCAGTTGTCATATTGGATGAACAACTTCTCATGGTTTTTGTATCTCCTTTTGCAAACAGGTTACACCTAGTTTTTATGTGCTTGTATCATTTCCATGATTTCTTAGTATGTCATTTCAAACACTGGTTTTTGTCTAGTTTACAGAATACACTCATTCATGTAACTATTTATGGGAAATGGGCATAACCATGCTCATAATATCTTTAAACAAGCCTTGTCTACCTAGCTTGTTCTTTTTGCAAGTTTTTGTAAGTTTTTTGAACAATCTCGGAAGTTAGCCCTGGTATGTAAGGTTGCTACTAATAGGAATGGTGAACTTTGTTTTCACTGTTGAGAATATGGGATCCCAGAGAGTTCTTTGGTAAAAAGAAGCTATCAATGTAATATCAGTTATCAGTGGTAGAATTATATTTATGAAGCTTACAAAAAAAAGAAACTAAAGCCTTTTTTTATCCTCCTGACTTCTTCTTCATTTGAGGGTTTGTCACCATGATTATGAAATGAATATGCATAATTTTTAATAAAAGAAGAATGTTTGCACCTTGAATGAGATATTGATGCCTCTTTACACGAGTAAACAAAAAGAAAAACGGTCTAGGAGTTACAGTGTCTACAAAAACATGAACAGATTAAATTGAAAATGTTGTTTATATTTCACCCGATGTTTCTTCTCACTTTTCCTAGAAAGTATATTGTCATAAAGATAAAAATAAGAATAAACTGTGTTGAAGGCCAATAAATATCATGGGTAAAAAATACCACGAAAAAAACCACGAATTGTGAAAATATACAATTAGATAATTTTAAATTTTAAATTTAATTTAATTTAATTTTTTAATTTTATCTTATTTTTATGTAATTTGATAGACTCTAAAATGCCTGTCACCACAATAAGATGTTAAAATATTTTATTTAACTTGAATATTAAAATATTTTATTTTTATTCAACATTGATTTCTTTTATTAATATTTTATTTTTAATCAATATTTTGGAGTTTCATTCTCCATTTTGTTTTTATTGATTTTTTAGTGGAGTACATTCAGCAACCCAGCATTTCATTTCTTTTAGGACTCTCATTCTCAGAAGCACGCACACTCACCTCGGTGATATGATAGGTGTCAACCTCAAATTTAAAATAAGATGTGAGTTTACGCTTCATAAATATTATAATCCAAAACCCATTTCATGTGAAATCTGGATTGCTTTCACGTAATTTTCTACTTTATATTTTTGACATCCGATTCAACATCTTCCAACCATAAACATAACTGACTTATTTAAACCCTCTTTCGTGGAATGTGAATTCTTATTTCCTTAATCAAAAAAGAAAATTTATCTTCCAATATATATAAAATGAAAGGGACTTTTTTTAAATAAAATAAGGAAAATTCCCCTTTCATATATAATTCAACCTTTTTCCAGCATAAACATAACTGACTTAATTTAATTTTTTTTTCATGTGAACCATGAATCACTTTAAAGTATGTGTATATGAATTTTCGGTGAAAATTACATGTAAGAAATTTTTGTCAATTTACAGAAGCCAAATTCCTAACACTTTAAAGTATTTCTTATTTTTTTAATATAAAAAAAAATTCCTTTTTATTCATATAGATATAGATATGTCTATACATTTAACTTCTTTCAAGCATAAACATAATCGGCTTAATTATGTGACTTACGATCTAGAAGTGCCTTAACAGTGCACCGGTGTATCCAAGACCTCATAAACAATATAGGCTGAAATTTATTTGCGAATTTGTTATGCATTTTTATCCTATTTTAATTAAATTCATTAATTAAAAAAAAGTGGAGGTAATAAGAAGAACGTCTTCTTCTTTTTTTTTTAACTTATATATAAATTCCTTTTATCATTAACAATAATAATAATTTTAAATATCCCCCCGATCGGGGTGAACACCTGGCAGCTCATAGTTCATAATTGTTAAAGGTGGCGGTTATGGCGTCCTATACACAATCAACCGCAATAATGATGCATTGGGAACATAGATTATGGTATGCAGTGAGCGAGCGATCTTTAATGAGTTCGCATGATGGACAGCCTGTGCTGTCAGATTGCGGACAAAGAGGCTCTCATAAGGTAAGTTTAGTTCCCTCTTCTTCCCAAGCGGTAATACTTTTCTTTTTGCATGCAATTGCTTGGAGGCAGCAGAGGAGGAAGACAAGAACCGCTGTTACATTCTCGACCAGTTGGGGGTACGTATCCAGTCTTCTCACTTTACTTATGGATGAAACTGCTCTGGTTTTTAGCCTTAAGTTGTATAATGGCATAGATTTTTTGGGTTCCTCTGTTTTTAGTTTTTATACACCCATCCAGAGGCGGATAAGTCCTTGCTTCCGTGACCCGTGCACCCTGTTAGTCAATTGTGTCTTTTATATACTGTCTGGCAACCTCAGGGTTAGGGTAGGCATCGTCACCTCTAAACTAGTGTCCCCTCGGAAGCTCGCTCAGACTAACCAGGAAGCAGACTTAGGAGGGAACCTTCGTTACCTTCGCGACAAGCACAGTCATATGACGACTCAGTTAGGATGTTGGTCGGGCGAAAGTCTAAATGTCAATCCTGTTATTGTTAACTGTGTGCACCTCAATCTTTCTTGTCACCCATCCGTGAAGTTTCATGCCTTCAAAATCCACCCGCTCATCAAATTGAAAGCTAGAACCCTGGCCTTCTCGGTGTCGAACAGGGTTTCAAGGACTGTGTCTTTAGACAACTAGACTAGCTCTCATATCAACTCTTTAGACAACCAGACTAGCTCTCATCTCAGCTTACAAATTAGACTTGTGTCGCCTACTAATTTCTGCTCAAATTGCAGTCACATCTGTGCAGCTTACGGGAACAATGTATGGAAGTCTCATGCAAAATTTAAAGCCCTCACTATTATTTGCTATCTGGTTATGTTTAGGGGTCATAAAACAATGGGGAAACGTCGTCAAACTTCCCAGACAATGAAAGGAAAACAACCAGCCAACATAGAGCTAGAGCCCAAGAAAAGAGGCAGGAAATCCAATCAGGAACTGTTAGAAAATTTAGCTACCAACTATGTCATTGGAAACCCCTCCAAAGTTCGCCAGAAATCAAGGGCTGTGAGAGAGAAATTCAGATAGATCCTGAAGACAATACCACTGAAGCTGAGATTATAGACTTTATTACTGATCCAGGGAACACTAGAGGTCGTCTCACCTTATTCCAACAGACAATTCACACCTACTGGACAGTAAAATGCCTTCTTGCAAAGGCCATACAGAGTTTCCCTCCTGAACAAGCTCAACTTGACTCAGCAAAATTAGAATCTCGTATAATGGAAAAGTTACAGGATATGCAATATTAGTTATACCATATCAAGATCACCCAGTACCAGGCAGCGGACCGCATGGGCAGGCTCGATGATAGGGTTGGCCTATGGAAAAGCAGCTGCAACAGCTCCAACAAGTAGACATGCCAGGGTCCACTGTCAAAGACCCTGCCCCTGTTTCTTCTTCTGATGCATAGATGTTCCTTTACTGATGTTTTATGAAATCTGCAATTTTGTATGAACTCGTTTTTTATTATCTGCATGTAGATAGGAATGCTCTAGATCAGCTAGCCCATGTGGGTTATAGACAAATGAAACTTTTCCAATTTTGGAATGCTTTTCACGCACTCAGACGGCCAACAGACCTGGTTTCCTTCGGGCAGGTTGAGGCCATAGACAGATTTTATCTTATTGTAACCTGCATGCTAATGATAAAAAGTCAATAGAGAGGCCATACTATATTTTCAAAAAAAAATAAAAAAAATAAATAAATAAATATAGCTATAATTTAGTTATTCTTTATAATTTTTAAAAATTTCTCAATTTGCGATGTATGATGAGGTAGATGTTTTGATGTTTATATGGATCTGCATTTACTAGCCATTTAATTTATATGGTTGCACTAGTTATTAATATATTTTTAAATACATCCCCTCTTATATTTTTTTTTAAAAAGAAAAAACATACTTTTGATATTTCTAGAATAGAAATAAAACAGTACAAGATTGCATAGAAGCTCACTTGATTTCTTAACATAAATTTTATCTTAGCATCCAAAATATGCTTCAATAGTATATATATAAAAAAAGACTAACTTGTCATTGGAAAAGAAATATTAAAGAAATTAAAAGAAAATATTGACCATAAAACACCATTGTTGAATTCTTCAATAGGTACAAATGCCAACATCCAAAAGTAAAGCTTCCTTTGAGAATAGATCTTCTAGAACATTGTGCTCCCTATAATAATGAAGGATTTGAAGATCATCATATTGTTGTTGTGGTTGGACCGAATCTTCCTTTTCCATGATTCCAACTGAAGGATTCTAAGATCCACCTTTCCATTGAACTAATCCACCATTATTTTGGAATCACCAATCAATTTAAAAACTTTCACCTGCACATCAAAGCACAGCACAAAGAAATCAACTCAACAACAAAGTTTGTACCATTTCCATTGTGTAGCTTACATTTTAGAACCACATTATGAGGAAATATAATGACAACACCAACCCCACAATTCTTACTTTGAAAGACCCCATCAAAGAAACCCCATACATATCCTTTAGATATCACCAACTCTCTTATAATTCTTGTCTTTCTTGGTTAAGGGTTTGACCTATTCTAGAAAAGAAATTGTAGAATTATTTACAATTACTATTGAGCACACAACATCATTCTAAAAAAAAAACTATATTTATCCACAACACAATGCCCCACATATCAAACATCGAGATAAATTTAAAAGAGAACAAACTAAATTTTTGAACCCAAAGCCACATGCTTTCTTCAACAAAATTCCCAAACCACCAAATTTTTATTTTTAGAACTGAAAAAACTTCTTTCCAAACAATATTTTTATTTTTTTTAACAAAATTGCTTTATGTTATAAAACCCAGATTACATAGCCCAAAACGTTTTACATAAAAATAAAATAAAAACTAAACTTGATTCAAAGATTTCAACTGGTTCTATGTTCCAGTACAACCAAAAAAGGACTTTGTTCCCCATACAATCCCTGTGGACTAAAATATTACATTGATATTTTCCATATGACTAGAAGAACTAACCCAAAATGAAAACATACTTGCAATACATTAAAAACAAATATTAACCAGTGTTTGAAGGCCCTACTTCCTCGCTGGTGCGGTTGTTCCCTTGGCTCATCCCTGTGACGTCGTCTTCATCGCCTATCTTCATCTTCATCGCCTATATTAAGACACCTGAGTGATATGCCATCCTCCTAAGAAGGTGATTTAACCATCTGTCCCTGAATCCTCTCGGCTCATATATTAAGCTTTGCAGGGATATTAAAAACTTACCTTGGGACTCCAAGATACCACCAAGTGGGTACCTTTCTTTTTCTATCACACACATGTCTCGCATGAGAGTACTCATTCGATTCATTATATGCATGCTAGTGCCATATTGTTGCTATGGTATGGTATTAAATCCCATGCCTTCTATGTTTAATTCAATATTTATTACCCCTAGGATCAAGCCACGATTCGCCATTTCATTGGCTTCCCGGTTGAGTTGGCAGAGAACGTGGAATAGGGTCAGTCTTTCAAATTTTTTCATGTGTTGATTAATCATGTTCATTAAAGGAGGGCTCAAAAGTTCGGAAGATAGAATGAGATCTAAAAAAATTCTAATTACCAGGAGGGAGTACCCTATGACAATTAATTCCTTAATTCCAAGACTTAGAGAAATGTCCAAGCCCTTCCAAATCACAAGAAGCTCAACCTTATTATTGGTTGTTGCTCCTAATCTCCATGTAAATATTATTTCTATTTTTTTATTGAGCCAAATGATCACCCTTCCCGCTCCTACTGTCCCTTCTTTCCAAAAACTCTTTAGAAAAAGGAAAAAAAAGAAATAAATGGTCAATAGATTCACTGTTTTAACGACATAAAACATAGAATCCAAAACCTTCCCACCATGTTTTTGATAAAACATCCCAAATGAGAATTTTCTTTTCAAGAAGAAATCATAAAAAAAAGACAAAATTTCAAGGGTCCTTGACCCTTCCTCTAACAACCCTGGATAAAAATCCATGTAATAAAGTTAATACAAGAAAAATAAGACCAAGGTCATGGGACATGTATTCCAAATTGAACGTTGAGAAAAACATCTCAGTGGGTGTTCATTTAGTTTATTATGGCTAAGGAAATGGCAAAGGCATTAAAAAGGAAAAGATGCAGTTTTTGACATTTATTTATGAAAATAATGTAAAATAGGAGAAATGGAAGGTGAAAGGTCACAGGTTGCATGTGGGGAGGATATTAAAGGAAAATAATGGAAAATCAAGAAAATGGAGGCATGATTGATAAAAAGGCTTTTGACGACCAGTTCACTGCTTTTGTTAGTGTTAGCTTTTTTCCGTCCAATTTTGGAGCTCTCTCTCTCTCTCTCACTCTTGCACACTTAGAGCATTCTTGGAGCACCCTAGAATTGGAGAAAGGAGGAAAAAACAAAAATTAAATGGAAGCAAGGAAGAGTTGTATCAAGTGGCTACAATAGGATTACTTGTAGGTATCGAGTTGCATGTAATATTTCCTTCCTAGTTTTGGCATGCATGGTACAATGATGTGTGTTTTTCATTCTCTTGTTGTCATTGACATGGATTTTTCTAGGTGTGACTGTGGTTTTCATCATTTCCCTTCCATTTACGGATATTCATGGTGTGACGGGGTTCTTTTACTTAGCTGAGCTAGATTTTCAAATGGTTTTGAAACTGAATGGGGTGGTCTTAGGAAAATTCCCAAAGGCCTAGGAATCCCTTGACTGGTAATGGCAAGATACATGATGAAATATGAGGGTGGAGACAGGAAAATTTCTCATGGTTTAGGTGGAAATATCCAAAGGAATGCATGCTTTTTTAGGGCATATTTATCCCTTAACCGACATATGGAAATATTGCGATAAATCCGGGTAGTGTATGTTTATTGTTTGGGCCTAGGAATCCCTCTACCGATAATGGCGGAATACACGATAAATCCATGGGAAGCCCTGGTTGGTTTTGTTGTGAATCCCACATTCATGCTTGGAAAATGGCACAGGGATGATTGGCTGAAAGAGAGATTTGGTTCATCCTAATCTATGGTCGGGTGATACGTGGAAATCCCTGACTTGGTTGGATTTTCATATGTTAAGAAGAGCTCTTTACCTCTTGTATTTCCATAAGTAATTGTACTAGTTATTATGTGGCTTTGGTGGTTGTTTTATCATGGTGTATATGTTGCTCATTTCTTGTTTATATGCTATTTATATGATGTATAGTGGCTATGGATCCTATTGTGTTTGATTTTTTGATGAATGGTTAATTAATGAATGAGATAAGTATAAGACCCCTATGTTTAAATATGCATTCATGACCTGTAGATTACATGTTCGCTATTTGTTTGACAAAATGTCTATTGTGTTCTAGGCAGTTGTTGGGAGCCAAACGTGCACATCTTTTCCTTTCATTTTATCCTACTTTCTTTATCCATTTGTGTCATTAAAATTCGATTCATGTTCTAAAGTGCACAGGTAAACCCCTCGTCATGTCTTCTTGGAGTATTTAGTCAATGAAGTATAGTCACGGGGATAATTACCTAAGCGATTTACTAATTTAGCTATTTTGGCAGATTTGGTGGTCGGATGACCATATTTGCAATTCCAGGAACAACTACTGAGCTGGCAGCACTATCTTGGGCAGCGATGCAACGACACAATGACTGTAGAACCTTTCCTCTGTTGTCTTTCGCATCTATTCTGTCTATTATAACAACTGCATAATTGTAGGCACTAGTTGTCGGGATTTCAAGAACTGCCACTATAATCATTTGTATAAGAAGGGCTCTGAAGCGGTGAATCGGGGTTTGGCTATGCAGGGAATTGAGATCTATAAAATCACATTCATTAAGTTAAGGCAATTTATCTTCATGTCTTTCTTGTGATTTCGTGAGTACATCGCATCCCTGATAAGGGAGTTGGGCCCACTATCCTGACCAAGTGTTGCTTGTTTTTTGTGTGTGTTAATTTTATTTCCTGTTTTGTATATTTCTTAATTGTTGTGACAATAGATGTAATTGCTGGGAGCCTTATTTTTTGTTAATGTATTGCAAGTTTTACAATTCATTGTTGTTAAAGTGAATTTTTGCTTTACTTAGTTCATTGAATCCATGATTAATATAGAATTGTGTTATTTTCATCTGCATATATTTTGCGCTTTAGCCTCTCAATAACCAATTCACTCGGATTGATAATTAATGTGGGAAAGGGTTTGAATAATCAGTCACACTTGGACACCAACATTTTGGCGTTGTTTCCGGGAGGCTACCAAAGGTGAAAGAACACGATTCATATTGATCTAAGGATCAATATCTCTTCCTAGGGAGGGAAGTGCTACCCTAATCTAGGTATTGAGCGTAGTTGTTCTGTTTCTCTTCTTTTTGGTTGATTTCTTAGGAACCAATGTCTCATCCTAGGGAGGGAAATGCTACCCTACTCCAGGTCCTAAGCATTATTTGTTTTCTTTTTCTTTTCTTTTATTTCTGTTGATTTCTTAAGGCCCAATCTCTCGTCCTAGAGAGGGAAATGCTACCCTACTCCATGTCCCGAGCTTAAGAATTCATTGAATTTATTCCTTTTCCTTTTTATTTCTGTTAAACACCCAATCTCTCTCCTGGGGAGGGAATTTCTCTTGCCCCACTCCAGGTCCTGAGTGTAGAAGTTTTTATTTAAATATTTTTCTTCTCATCAATTGTATGAACATGGATATGAATAAAAGCGATTGAGGAGGACCCCCAAAGAGAGGAAGAAAGGATTTGGGAAGGATTACCTATATCCAAGAACTTATCACAAAGGTTGAATCAGAAGCATCTTCGCGAGTCGCTGTCAGGGTAAGAACTCAGACGAAATCCGAAGGGCAGTATGTCGTTCGGCAAATACTACTCGCAGAACCAAAAGAAACCCTTTCAATGACAGAAGATGAATAAGTAAGACGGGTACCAGAAGAAGGAACGTCCCTGTTGATGGCAGAAGGAGACAAAGTTGCAAGCAGGGGATCTAAGGAATCAAGAAATTCCAGCAAGGAAGAAGAAGATCTAAGGGAATTTGCCTGCCATGAGATCGAGGAAGTGTTGTTAAATAGACCCAACCTTCTGTTGTGGAACTACCTCAACAATCCGCTGCAGAACCTGTTGAGATCTCGAGTGAATATTGGAAAATATTTATGACACCTACAACTTCCTCAATCGATTTCCCAATTAGGGATATTAGAGGTGATGCACTGATGAAGCCCATTCGTTTGAAAACTTTGCCTAATTTTCATGGGCTTTCATCTGAAGATCCTGATACATTCCTTTTTGAGTTTGACATTGTCTGTCGTGGGTACGGTTATATAGTTGATGCTCAGAAATTGAAGATATTCCCTGCCAATTTAAAGGGGAAAGCCCTATGATGGTTCATGGGTTTAGGGGTGAAAACTATCTCCTCATGGGACGACATGAAAAATATTTTCTTGATAAGTATCAAGATTATTGCAAATCACATGATATCAAGGAAGAAATATTTAAGTTCGTGCAGAAGGAAGATGAGAGTATGGAAGATTGTGTGGAGCGCTTCAAATACACTCTATAGAGGTCAAGCCATAATAACCTGGACAAGGATATATTGAATATCATCCTTCTCCGGGCATTAAGGGAAGACTCTTTGGAGCTTTTGAACATAGTAGGAAAGGGATATATATCGAAATAATATTTTGATACTATCTGTGAGTTGTGCATCCAGTGTTCGTAAGGAGCTACGAGAAATAAAAAAGGGATTCGGAAGGTAAAGACGTCCAGTGGAGGGGTCATGAAGGCAAAAATCAGAAATTTTCTGGACAATTTGAGGACAGATAACTTGAGCACGTTATTTTCTCAGATGAACACGTTGCAAGCAAAGCAGAAGCAAATGGAATTGGGGAAGACCATGGCCATATTCTGCCCGCGGTGCAGAAAGAAACAACCACTGAAGGAATGTACATTAAACACTATAGAAGCGTGTACAATTTGCGAACAGAGTCATTCAACCAGCTCATGCCCTTCTCTTCCAGGATTGAAGGCGGTCTTTCAGGAAGTGAATGAAGAGATGGATCAACTGTATTTCATGGGGTCTAAGAAGCCATGGAAGTTGTGGCCAACAAATATTAATCAAGGTATGCCTCATGACCCTTCTCAGTATTTCAGTAATTTGAATATTGGTCCTCAGTCTGTACCTTTTTACCTACGTGGCCCTAATATTGTCAATACCCACTTTGGCAATCGTGGTTCCCTCAGACCATTTCAAACCCTTCATGGTCCCATAATTGGTGTGGAGCTTCTCCTCCTGGAAAATTTCCCCAACCTATGTCACAACAACAGTTGCAATTGCCTTGCAATATTCCTTCCAGTAATCCACCCCTTCGTCCTCAGCTTCCCATCCGACCCAATCCAAATCCTAAAAATAAGGTAGTTCAACAAGCTGACACTCTCAACCTTCCTTCGTATAACATCTCTACCGCGGAATGTAATGGAATAAATTTGCGATCGGGGTAGGTAGTGAATGCTCAAAATTCACCTATCATCATTGAACAAGTTGACGGTGAGGTCATAGAGATAGAACCAAGAGTACTTGGGGATAAACAAAACCAAGATAATGAAAATCAACCACCTCCTCAACTGACTGTTACCCAGGATCGTCAAGTTAATCCTCCTTATCCTGAAAGACTGGCCCTGAGTAAACAAATCCCTCAAGCAGATTTGAATTTTTAGGGGAACTACAATTTTTTTTTGTTAAAATTTCACTACTTCAAGCTATGAGGGATGTACCAATATACGCAAAAACACTCAAGGAATGTTGTTCTAAAAATCCTGGAAAGAAATCAAGGGACCCACTTACCATCCATGTTATGGGAAATTTGTCTGACATGATGCTGAGAAAGTTTATGCCTATAAAATATGGGGATCCAGGGAACCCAATTCTAATAGTACAAATCAACGGGATTGAAATCCTAAATGTACTGGTAGATTTGGGTGCTGCCATAAATGTCATTACGTTCGAAACTATGCATACATTGGGTCTTCGAAACCTTAAACCAACTCCTACTGTCTTAGAACTAACAGATAGATCTATAGTAAAGCCAGTAGGGAAGTTGGAAGATATCACTATTTCAATCAACTCATGGCACTATCTTGTTGATCTCTTGGTATTAAAAACCTAGTCCCCAGCTGGTGGTAATCCCTTAATTTTGGGAAGACCTTGTCTTGCAACCGTAGATGCCTATATTGGGTGTCGGTCCGGAAATATGGTTATATCAAATGGGAAGGTCATAAAGAACCTCATCCTTTATCCTCCTGCAAAACCAAGCCCATCACGGAAACCATCATTCAGACGAAAATGCTTACTAATGGAAGGATCAAAACCTGAAAATGAAGAAGTTAGACCAGTCCTTACCATTGGGCAGCACATTCAATTTAAAACAGAAACAAAGGATGACACCATTAACACTTTTATCAGCGATCCCTGTTTTGTCTCTGACTCAACTCGCCAGATTTCGGAATCTGCCATGAGCTTTGAAACACAAGAAAATATTAAACCAGAAGATGAAATTGAGAATATGCCTACGACTTAATCCCATGATAGTATCCCCATTGAAATTGAACCGGAAAAGACATTGAACATCAACCCAAATCTTTCAGAATCCCAAACAAAGAAGCTCCTAAAATTTCTTCGGGACCATAAGGAAGCCTTCACATGTGATTATACATATATGAAGGGGATTCCTGCTGATTTATGCACTCATCATAGATACATCAAATAAGATTTCCGACCTGTAAGATAGCCCCGTAGAAGAATGAACACCACCTTAAAGAACATTGTCAAAGACGAGCTTCAAAAGTTACTGGATGTGGGATTTATTTACCCCATCTTGGACAGCTAGTGGGTGTCCCCGCTGGTTATCATCCCTAAAAAGAATGGTAAATGGAGGATCTTTGTGGACTACTAGGAATTAAACAAAGCAACTCAAAAAAACCATTTTCCTTTACCGTTAATTGACCAAGTCGTGGATACCTTGGCTGGGAAGAGGTTTTTCTCCTTCGTGGATGGGTTTAGCGGGTATAATCAGATCTAGATAGCCCCGGAGGACCAAGATAAAACCACCTTCACATGCCCTTGGGGAACCTTTGCGTATCGAGTTCTTCCATTCGGTCTTTGTAATGCATCTACAAAATTTCAGAGGGAAATATTGGGGATTTTTTTTTTATCTAGTCGATGACAACATTGAGATTTATATGGATGAATTTAATACATATTGGGACTCATTTTAATAAGGATTGGAAAATTTAGAAAAAGTACTCAAGAGGTGCAAAAAGTCCCATGTCTCTCTAAGTACACTCAAATGTTACATGATGAGGGAAGAGGGAATAGTTCCGGGACACTTGCTCTCGGCTACCAGAATTCGAGTTGATCCTGCCAAGTTAGAGGTAATATTACATTTTCTTGTACCTAAGACACCCACACAAGTATGTAATTTTATTGGTTGCGCTGGCTATTATAGATTTTTTATAGAAAAAATTTCTAAGATAGCATCTCCACTTTTTCAGCTGTTAACTAAAGATGTGTAATTTTTATGGACAGATGATTGTGAAGCGACTTTTATAAATATCAAGAAACTTGTTTGTGGAGCCCCGATCTTGTGAGGACCAGATTGGGAACTCCCATTTCACATCCATACCGATGCCACTCAGATAGAAGTTGGGGTAGTTCTATGACAGCAAGAAGATAAGAAGCCATATGCAGTTTATTATGTCAGCAAGAATTTGACTCCTGTTGAGTTGAACTACACGGTAACTGAAAAGGAATTCCTAGCCATTATTTATGCCATTAATAAATTTTGACACTACATTACTGGATATCCTACTTTTTTGCATATTGATCATGCAGAAGTCAGGTATTTGATGAATAAACCTATCACTCCTGGTTGCATCAAAAGATGGTTGCTATTGATTCAATAATTTGATATTACGATAGTAGATAAACCAGGGAAGGATAATGTAGTTGATGATGCTGATTTTCTGTCTAGATTGGATACTAATGATGAAGGCACACCTATAGAGGATAGTTTTCCCAATGAACATATTTTTTCAATTTCTACTAATACTTCATGGTATGCAGATATTACTAACTATCTTGCTACAGGAAATGTGCCTTGTCACTTGTCATACAAGGAACAACGAAATATCATTCATCACAGTGCCCGATATTCATGGATAACAAGATATCTCTTCCATATAGGGGTCGATCAACAAATCCAACGTTGTGTTTCAGAGGATGACATCTATGAAGTCCTGAAGGCTTTTCGTGATGGTCCTCGTGGAGGTAATTTTGCAAATAAGAGGACATGGCATAAAGTGTTTCAGATGGGATATTATTGGCCCTCTATCTTCCAGGATGCATGAGACTACGTTCGAGGATGTGATAGTTGCCAACGGATGGGTCAGATGAAATGCCATTACAGCCCCAGGTAGTCCTTGAACCTTTCGAAAAATGGGCTATCAATTTAATTGCTCCTTTTAACCCATCTTCACATCAGAAGGTTCATATTTTGGTCTGCATGAATTATATAACCAAGTGGGTGGAAGCCAAGGCTATTGTGAAAGCAATAAAGCAGGTTGTTTCAGATTTTCTATTTGAAGAGATTTTTGCTCATTATGGTGCTCTGAGAGAGATGATTTCATATGGAGGAGCGCAATTCACATCACATATGATAGAAAGGCTTATGCCGAAATATGGAATCAAACATAGGGTGAAATATATGTATCATCCCTAGGCGAATGGTCAAGTGGAAAGCACAAATAAGGTATTGGAAAAAATCCTTACAAAGACTGTGGCAAGAAAACGTCGAGATTGAGCTGAAAAACTTCTTGAAGATCTTTGGGCATACAGAACAACATGGCTGAATATAGCAGGATTTTCACCATTTGAGTTGGTTTAGGAAAAATCCCCCTTGTTTCTAATAGAATTTGAGATTAGTATGCTTAAAACAGCTGTTGAGGTAGGACTTGATTTGTCAGATGCCCATAACACCGACTGGAACAACTAAATGAATTAGATGAAATCTGTTCAATGGTTGTCCAGAAGACTGCTCCAATTTAGCAACAGAGAACAAAATGGCATGTTAAATTTATTAAAAATAAGACGTTTCATAGAGGAGATTGGGCATTACTCTATGATTCTCTTTTTAAATATTTCAAAGGAAATCTTTGTTCTCGTTGGATGGGACCTTATGAAGTGGACACGATATTTGATAATGGAACAATCAAACTTGTCACAATTGATGATACACATGCTTCTTTTATAGTAAACGAACATCGTTTGAGACTGTATCACTGCCCAAATTCTAAGGATGCCTTCATTAAACATCTCTTTGATAAATCTGGTTTGAAGGTTGTTAGTGCAGATAATTCCTCCTCTGCATCCTTAAAAAAAAAAAAATCTATATTTATAGTAATACTAGCATTTGCACTAAATATGTATTTACATTGGTGCTCTTTTGTTTTTTTTTGATAACTTTTTTGCGAACCACGCTGGGGCTGCCTGCTGCTGCGTCTGAGCTCGTGACAGGCCTGCGACCAATCTAGGGCTAGCGCCCATGGAGGTGTTGGGCACTCCCCATGCGCCTCCCCCTCCTCCTCCGCCGCCCTCGTCTGTTGAGGCCTTTAATCGACTCTTGGAAAGGCTTCCAAAGAAGAAGAACTCAGAAGCTGTGAAATTCGTCAAGAAATTGGATGATATACCTGAGATCTCCCTTCCCACAGAGACCCCGATCCAGGTTGCATTATATTTGGCCGAGCGAGCTCTCATAGGCCAGTTCACTGGGCTATGGCCATCCCCCAAAACTACTGAGAGCTGGGTCAATAGAAACTGGGCACCGTTGATCAAAGAAAGTGTTACCTCTTATTTTTTGGGGAGAGGATTCTTCCTCTTCGAGTTCTCTTCAAAGGATGACAAAGATCTGATCTTCCAAAATGGCCCCTACTTCATGGGCCCTCAGGGTTTGTACCTAAATAAGTGGACTCTGGACTTTGATCCAGTAGTGGACGTGCCCAAAGCAGTCCCGGTGTGGGTTAGGCTCCCAAATCTCCCAGTTCATTGCTGGAATTGGGACTCTTTGATGCACATTGGAAATGCCCTTGGGAAATTCATAGATCGAGCAAACAATAAGGACCAATATGATTGCGCCAGGATCTGCGTAGAAGTAGATCTGGAGGTGGGGCTGCCAGAGGCCATCAAAATCAATGTCGGAAGCTGGTCGCATGTGCAGAAACTGGACTATGAGCAGTTGCCCTTCAAATGCCGAAAATGCCATGTCTATGGCCACTTCGCCAGAGACTGTCCGTCCAACAACGAGGCAGTGCAGGGAAAGGAGGACGGTTGGAATCAAGTCAAGCACTCCAAAACTTTTCAGAAGACACAAAAGCCGAGAGGCCCTAATGGCAAAGGTCCTCACCAGGCCTCTACTCAGTAGATCCCGCCCAAGCCCATTCCAGAAAATAAGTTTGATCCTCTAAGCTCGCAGCTAGAGGACACCCAGGAGGTCGAGGTCCAAAAGGTAGTGTCTCCAGATAAAGGTAACCTATCTATCTCTTCCAAGGATGCAAGTGCTGCAGAAAGCTCAAAATGAATCCCTATCGAAGTCGAGGAAGAGGACCAAGAGTCGGAAGACTCGGAGGAGGATGGAGAAATAGGTGACTCCCAAGCCTCTGTAAGGAGATCCACAAGAGGCCGCAAAACAGATCGGGAGAAAAGAGAGCAGGAAACGTACAAGGATAAGTTACAGGGCAGCCAACCAACTATGGAGAAGCTGTTAGCAAAAAAGCTGAAGATGGCGAGAAACCAGACTCAAGGCTCCAAGGGAGCTCAGCAGAACAAAGGTAAATAATGAAAATAGTCTCCTGGAATTGTAGGGGTATGGGGAGCAAAATCAAGGAAGAGGCCATAAGAAAATTAATAAGAATAGAAGCCCTGGACATATTCCTTATCCAGGAGACCAAGATGGAGGACTCAGACTTCCTCCAAACAAGTAAAAAACTCTGGAGTAAAAGTAAAACAAAAGTTGTCTCAGCTCGAGGAGCCTCTGGAGGGCTGGGCACTCTTTGGAATGATAGCAAGTTTTCGTTAATATCTGAGACTTCAAATACTCACTGGCTGCTACTAAAAATGCAGCATCTTGTTATTAAAGAATATTTTTGTCTCTTCATTGTTTATGTGGCGGTCAATGCTGGAGAAAAAAAGGCCTATTGGGACTCAATAATAAGCCAAGCAAACCTTGGGAACCTAGACAACATCATTATTGCAGGTGATCTTAATCTCACATTGCACACCTTAGAAAAGTGAGGAGGTTGCATTGTGAGAGATTCGGCGAGGGAATGGGCAGAGGATCTTCTGCAAGATTGGGACCCACTGGATATCAAGCCCTCTTCTGGTAATTATTCTTGGTCAAATAAAAGAGTAGGCCCTGGACATATTGCAGCAAGGATGGATAGATTTTTTGTCCAAAGTTCCTTTCTTTTGCTTGGATTAGACGCTAGTATGCAAATCCTTTCTTGCAGCATATCTGATCACAATCCTATCAAGCTTGATCTCCGGGCCCATCCCGATCTTGGCCCCATCCCCTTCAGATTTAGCCCCCTCTAGGTCAAGGAACCCAATTTCTTGTAGATAGTCAAGGAAAGTTGGTCTCAGCCAGTCAATGGATCACCATTCTATATGTGGGAAGAAAATCTCAGAAGAACAAAAGCTGCTCTAAAGTGCTGGGCCAAAACCCTTCCTAATCCAGCAGCTAAAAGGAAAAATCTCCAAAATCAGCTAGATACACATCATTTGCTTTCGGAAGAGGCATATGTAACTAGATAAATCCTCGAAAAGGAGGTCCAACTCTAGCAGCACTTCCATAAAGCTTGCCTGGTTGAAGAAGAATTTTGGAGGATTAAGTCTTGTTGCCTTTGGCTCAAAGCGGGAGACAGAAATTCCTCTTTCTTTCACAAGCAAGCTCAAGCGAGAAAATGCTTCAATTCCATTGCTGAAATCAAGGAATATACTAACAATCACAAGGACTTTGCAAGCATCAAACGAGCAGCATTTTTACATTTCAAAAATTTGTATAGTGAGGATGTGAATCTGGTTCAGAATTCTTGTCTTTTGGACTGGGTCCCCCCTTCAATATCTGCTGAGATGAACCACCAGCTAGAAGCTAAATTCACCAAGGTTGAGGTCAAGAATGCTCTCTTTGCCATGGACCCAGACAAAGCCCCAGGACTGGATGGATTCTCCGCCAGATTTCTTCAATCTTGCTGGCATATTGTGGAAAAATATCTCTATAAAATGGTCCAAAAATCCCAAGCCTGTCAGAAAATTGGAGGTAGTACAAACTCTGCGTTCCTTGCACTCATCCCCAAGGAGAAAGGCGCTAGCTCCTTCAACAGATTTCGTCCCATCTCTCTTTGCAACATTGGTTACAAGTTGATCACCAAAGTAATAGCTAACGGGCTGAAATATCTTCTTCCCAAAATCATTCCAGAAAATCAAGGGGGCTTTATTCACGGTAGACAGCTAGTGGAAAATTTCATATTAGTTCAAGAGGCAATCCTCTCAAGCCAGCAGCGCAAGGAATAAGGTATGGCTATCAAAATGGACTTAGCAAATGCTTTTGATCGTGTTAGGCACAATTTTCTCTTGAATGTTCTGCAAAATTTTGGATTTGGTGAGAATTTTATAAACTGGATCTGGGCCTGCATCTCGGAGCCATGGATTGCTCCCCTTGTAAATGGCAGAGCTGCTGGTTTTTTCAAAGCCTCGAGAGGACTAAGGCAGGGTTGTCCTCTTTCTCCTCTTCTATTTGTCCTCCAAGCCTTCGTTCTCAGTTTCCATCTAAACAAGAAAATGCAAGAGCAGGAGATCTCAGGGCTTTGCATTGCCAGAGGAGTCAAAAGAATCAATCATGCCCTTTTTGCAGACGATACTTTGCTGCTGGGGGCTGCATCGATCCACTCGACTAACAGATTTAAGAAGCTCTAGATGAGTTTTGTATGGCATCGGGAAGTAGTCTCAACAAGGGGAAATGCCACATTTACTGTTGGAATACTACGCCCAACTTGCTTAGTTCCATTGCTAGATGTTTTGGATTCGCAGCCTCTCCATCTTGGACTTATTTTAAATATCTTGGGCTCCCTATCTTCCTCAAGCGGGCCTACAGCAGGGATTGGCTCCCCCAAGTGGAAAAATTCAAGAACAAACTCCAGGCATGGGGATTCACCTGGCTTAATATTGCGGGCAAGTCAGTTCTCATCAAACATGTGCTCTGCAGTCTCCCCTTATTTCAGTTCTCAGTACTCCTTGCTCCAATTGGCATTCTTCAGAAAATGGACCAGCACATCCGCAATTTCTTTTGGAAGGGAGGCAAACAAAATGAGAGGAAAATCCCTCTTGTTAACTGGGAGATTGTTTCCAAGCCTCTAATGGAGGGGGGTTTAAACTTCAAGAACCTTTCCCTTCAGAAAATCGCCATGGGAGCCAAACTTCTCTGGAAAATTATTGCGCCCAAGCCTGGCTGGGCCCAATTAGCGCTATGGAGGAAATATTTCAAAGGCAAGAGAGTTAGATGCCTGGATGGACCTCTCCCCCAAGGCGTCTCTCCCTTTGTAAGGCTCTGTTCCAAAGCCGCCCCCCTGATCTGCTCCAATACTTACTGGATTCCTGGAAATGGTAAGAATATAAATATTTGGACTGATCACATCATGGATCGAGATCTGATTGGTGATTACTCCTCCTTGAATGTGTTGTGCTGCTAGTTGACCGCTGCTGGGAAATCCACTCTGTGGGATATTTCCACATGGGCTGGGACGCACTGGCAGGTTGGAATTTTATTGATTTGCCTCCGGAGCTTCTTCAGGACTATAGCTGCCTTCGTTCCATGTTGAACGGTATTGCTCCCACGCATGTGTGCAGAAGAGACTCGCGTGGCTGGGGCTCGCTGTCAGCAGGTTATACCGTAGCACAAGGCTACACAAAACTCTCTTTGAGACTGCATGTCCCTCCTGACCCTACTCCTTGGAATGCGATCTAGCGCCTCTCCTCTCTGCCCAAAATTGACATGTTCTGTTGGCTTTTATGCCACCGGAAAATCCTCACTGATGATAAATTGCATAAACGTGGATTTCATGGCCCGTCCAGGTGTCCTTTGTGCAGAGAGAATGTAGAATGTGCCACACATCTCATGTTAAATTGTAAATTCGCTGTGCAGGTTTGGAGTGAGCTGATGGATTATTGGAACCCCAATTTTTTTCTTCCCATCTCTATAATTGATCTCTTTAAAAATTGGCAGAACAGTTATCCCGGCCCTCCTCCCAAAAACAAAGTGATTAAAGCGGCTTGGTCTTCCCTTCCTAAAATCTGCTGCTGGCAAATCTGGCTAGAGCGAAACAACAGAATTTTTAGAAACACTCAGCATGATGTCAAGGTGGTAACGGCTAAGATAAAATTCCAGTTAAAAGAATGCTTGGGAGATCAAAAAGACGCTTCAAATCTAAATAAGTTAGATACTGTTTGGGGTGCCTCCCTAAACCTGCAATTTCTTCAAGCTAACAATGAATATTTTCAAGACTGGATCTCCAATCAAAAGGTGCACTCTCTCTTCTTTGATGGGGCATCAAAGGGAAATCCTGGCAAGGCTGGGGCAGAAGGAATTGTAAAAAACACTGAAGGCGTATCAATCCACAACTTTGCTTGGGATCTGGGGATCAACTCCAGCATTCAAGCTAAGGCTTTGGCCCTCTTTCAAGGACTAAAGTTGCTCTTGAATTTAGAAATCAAGGAGGCAAATATTTTTTGGGATTCCCAAGTGATAATAAAAATCATGGTGACCAACTCATCCCCTCGGGATCTAAGATTGGCAAGACTGATATCAAGAATCAGAAGTTTGGGGAAATTGTTCCAAAATCTGAAATACTTCCACGTATTGAGAGACAACAACAAAGACGCAGATCTTGAAGCTAATAAAGCTGCCCTTCTCTCTGTTGGGGCAATGATAAGAGACGAGGACGAAACATGGGATCCAATTCCATAATCAGTCAGCTGATATGTTTTACTGCTTGTTATTGAAACATTTCGTTTGTACTTTTAAGCTTGGGAAAATCACAGAAATCGATTCCATAGCTGTAGCCAAAAAGAGCTGGAAGCTGACCACAAGCTCCATAGCACTTCTGGTTTTCGATACTATTTGGGCTCTGCTCCCTCTCATTGTAATCCAAAATCTAGCATTTATACCAATCAGTTAACATAATCCATAACTGTTTCTGTAAAAAAAAAAAAAAAAAATACTAGTATTTGCACCAAAAGGGTGCAAAGACATGCCGACAGAAATGTAGATGAATGTAATGTGTTTTTCATTTTTTTATTGGGTTAAGTGTGTTTTTCACTTTTTGACTGGGTTATAGATTATATCATGTGTTTGACGTTTTATCCACTCATTAATTCCTAATTTTCCCTTTCTGGTTAAGATAAATAAATAAGTAAATATTACCAGTTAATATGGGGTGGTGGGATAACATTAATATACAATTATTTCATTAACATGTATCATCACATGGATGGCAGAGATCATTAAAATATATTAAATAAATTTGAAGACAAAATAATGTCAAATGATAATTTTGCAATTACCTACAAGGGCCATAAAAACATCATAAATAAATGTTAAAACCAACAAACTATGATCATTCTGCAACAACTTTAAGATTATGTATTTTTGGACATTACTTGATACAGTTTGAATCAAGTTTTATGGAAGAGCACACTTTCTCAATTCATATTGCATAGCAACATTTTTGGGAATACAAGTTCATTTTTATCAAACCTTCACTTTTGGCATACGATATTTGCACACCAAGTTTCCATGTACATTGTCTTCTCATTTTCCAACAAACTACAACCCAACTTTTCCTTCTATGGAAATTTTACTATTTTATAATGACCTCAACAGATTTTAGCATTCGTCTGCAGGATTCCATAACATCTATTAGATCTTTATTATAGCTTATGTGGGTTATATCGCATAGGTTAATGTAGTATCAAAAGAACAATATAAAACATTTCCTTCTAAGGGGAATTAACTAGTCTAGACTCAAGCTCACATGCGCAGAAACATGCTAGTGGAGCTCACTGCCCATGTGTCAGAAAATCCATATAAGCAGACATTAGCCTAATGCATTCTCGTACAATAACCCTTCATAACATTAACATGAGAACAAAACAGAATATGGGAGATCTCACCTATCCAAACCAGGAGATCAAGCTGCTTAATGTAGATCAATGACAACATAGCCCTGAAAAGAAGGCAACAACAACATAGCCCTACAAAGAAGGAAACACAAAACCAAGGAACGACCTACAAGTAATACACCCCTCTGGCTATTTTAAAAAAATTTACTATATTGAATAATTGTAGGGGAATCCCTGTTTCTACCATAACCCCCATCCCTCCTGTCTAGATCCAAACATGCTAACTTTAGTCTCTGGGTATAACTCTTTTTTGGTCAATAATAAATAAATATTTTTTAACCAAAACATTAATACCATTTTGTAGTTTAATTCCTTGAGAGCATTTCTCCGGTTAAAAGTTGTATTCCTTAAAATTCACCATTCATGCTCTGTTTCTATGTCACATTAGTGGGTTTATCTTATTTGACAAGATTCTCTGTTTTATCATTTATATTACTGTTTCTTAAATTTTTTGATCTTTTGCATTGTTTCCATTCCTCTTGCTCTTTCTCCCACATTTTTTGTTCTTGGTAGTTGTTAAGGTTACATATGTTCAAGACTAGACAAATTGTTCCTCCATAACATTTCAAACCCAGTGTTTGGATTTTTGTTGCCAAATCCCCCTGAGCTTTCAGATCATCCATGTCAATTAGAGATTGTTTATTTTGTGAAAACAGTTATGCCAACGTGATTTTTACCTAATGAAAAAGGTACTAACTAATTATTTTTCGCTTCATGGAAGTTGAAAATTGTATCTTTAAAAGAAAATAAAATGGTTTTTTAACTTCCAAACAACTTATGAGAATATTATTTCAAAATGATTTCATACAAGAAAAATCTATCTCACAATAATTTTCATTAATTGAACAAAATATCAGATCAACCTAAATCAAACGTTTCAACTTTTGGCTTTGGAAAAAAGCATTTGATCTTTTGGTTCAAGGGCATCTTAGTCCTGTAATATTCAAAAAGCCCTTGAAACAGGTCCAATCTCATATACAATCATTAGCTGATAAAAATTATTCTGCATCATAAATATATGGGTGAAAATTTATCCTTGACCTCAAGAGATAGACCTCCACTGCACTACCTACATTTTTTGATTGAGTAAACATAATGTTTTTCTATGCACTAAAGCTTTTTTAGTTTTTAATAAAAAACAAACTTAGTAACAACTTTTAAATTTTACAACAATGGATATAACATCCCACAAGAAATATAAATCCCTCAAACACCTTCCATAGTCATCATTTCTATAATTAGAAGTCTGAAAAGGCTACCATGACTTTTTTTCACCTGAAAGGAATTTATCTCTAAACATAACAGAGTAAAAAAAAACACATAAGAAGATATCTTCTTGCAAAAGACCCCAGCCAATAGTAGCAGAAAAATTTAGGCAAACAAACATTGATCCATACTTTCCCACTTCTATCACTTGTATCTTCGACCCCTCCATGATGAGCCTTTTTGTGGTTACATCTCAATATTATGTTTCATAAAATTTAGTGTACTCTAATGACACCACCATTACTACTACAAAGATATCAAAATTGTCATTGGCAGTATTTTTCATTTCGAAGTTCAATAATTATCATCTATCAATGATCAATCTTGCACCATTAATACCTTATTTTGTGAGAAATGTTTCTCTCTAATGGAATCAAATACTAATTCACAGATGCTAATCATTCCAACATTCCAATTATTTTTGCATATGGTCTCCAATGTAATTTTGAAAGTTGTCTACAACTTTGGCACCTACCAACCCTAACAAATTTCTATGGATTTAAAACACTAAAAAAGCCCATTAGGGCGGTAACAATTTCAAATCTGAAACACCCATCAAATTTGACAGTTCTACAACTTTCGTGCTCATTTTGATCATTTAAAAAAAATTGTTGACAATTTAAAATCTAAAACACCCATTAAATTTGATAGTTTATACAACTCTAGTGCCCATTTTGATCATTTTAACAAAAATATGTTGATGGATAGGAAAAATTTTGGCTATATTTGATGGGAAAATCACCTACGACAAGCAATTTTCCTATCACATTCCATTCATGACAAATTGACAATCATGCCCCCTTGAGCTACGAGTAGAATCCTTCTAGTATCTGTTCCAAAACTCAACATATTAAAACCTAGGTCAGAGCCCCAAACAAATAGAGGTGAAAATGGGTGACAAATTACACCATTAAAATACAAGTCAAGAGCCCAATATCTGGGTCAAAAATCCCAAGAAAATGAGAGGTGAAAATGGTGAGAGCCACCATTAAAATGCAAGCAAAAAGCCCAAAATCTAGGACCAAAAAATCCCAAGATGAGGGGTGAAAATGGTGAGAGCCACTATTAGAAGGCAAGCCCCTTTCCTTGCCCACTAGTAGGCATAGTCTAACCCAAGTTGAATATGATGAAAGGAAGTCTTCCTTTCCATCATCAGATTTCCCTTGCTTTGTGATTGGGAAACTTTATGTTTTCTCTTGCCTTAATGGTCCTGCAATTATGTATAGACCTGAACCCCCTAGTTTTGAATTTGTGTTGTCAAGTTTCCTCTTGAACCATGCCACATATTTTATAGTTATCCCAATAAAGAACCATGTAGCTTTACAAATTAGAAGGCAACAAATTATTAAGAAATAATAACTGTAAAAAGTATGATTCAACAAAGCTATCAACTATAAAACTGATTTCCAAAACCAATATTTGATATATTGTGAGCATTTAATGTACATACTTTGAAATTAAATAGGAAACTAGGATTTTTATCCATACTCGTGTGCGACATCAATTAATTAAACCATTGACATGCATCATAATAATCCAAAACTTCTTATTAGTTATAGATCAGGTGAATGCATTCAAGCATGAATATTTTTAAATGGATTTGTTTTGGAAGGAAATGCAAGCATTTGATTATTAAAATCACAAAATCTCTTAGTCCATGCTCCTCCAAACCAAAAAAATAGAGAATATTCCTATAACAATTGCAGTGAAAATGCATAAAACTTAGCTTCCATATCCACATACGACCATTGCAACTAATAATCCTACTATAATCTAGATAAGCAAAGCAAGGGAAGTTTTATCTCTCGATTCACTCTCATCAAGTGCACAAAGCATAAGTAAACACTGCACTTCAAAAGATGATATCTGTTATTTCATATCTGCAGGAGCTGAAAATGTCATCTATTAACCAGAAAAAGTATAGAATCGTCGAATTTATAGGCTAAATATAGTTACAATAGTAAGAAAACCAAAAAGAGGAGCAGAAGCTAGCGGTGATTCTGACAACAATGCCACAATATTGCCCTTAACATATCACCAAGTTTCAGCTCAGGAAATGACCTTCACTAGTGCATAATATAGAGGATAAGTCTTTGTACATCCAACAAACATTAAATTATCAAAATGGTGGCCAACAATTATTAAACATGTCTTCCAGTCATTGGCTTTGTTGCAAAATGATTAAGAACCTCGAAAGAGCTAATGGCACTACAAGCATTAGTTGCACTTACCAGCAAAAAAAATATAGCATAATAAGGGATGTTTTAATTTTTCAGCCAAAATGAATACCATTTAAAAGAAGCAAGCTCTTGTAGAAAGGACCAATAACGAAAGAATGCGCCTGTAAAAACATATTGAAGTTGTCGAAGCTCGAGTTGAGGCACCTCATTTCTGGCTCTGTTTTTTCCACAAATATATGATTTTCCGCAACATGGCATTCTTTTTCTTTGAATTTAGCGAGCTCTCCATGTCCTCTGACATTATTGGAAATGTCAATTTCATGCCAGCGAACCTCAGAATCTGATAGCAAGTGTGTATCTAATGAGGCTAATCTTTCCACTATTTTTCCATTTAGTTCACCATTATGCGTAGATGCGAGATTCGTTGTTGTTGCATTTGTTGCATTTTTCCATTACTTAGTCTGTATCCTCAATCTCTTCATTTCATCTTCCATAGCCAAGTTAGCAGCATGTGCAGCCTCAAGCTTCTCTAATGATCTGTTTTCTCTCTTGTTTTACTTTTGCAAGGGCCTTGATTGTCTCTTATGCACAAGGTTCTACCTCGAGTTTTTATTTACTGAATTGTTACCTTCGAATGAAATTGAAGAGTCAAAATTTGGGGCAGTGGCAAATTATTTCTCCTTTTGTTCCATTTTTTCTACAACAACAAGCTCTCTCCATTTTAGATTTTCATTTTCTTCCTTAATTTTCTGCAGTTCATTATCTCGATGCATTAGAGAGGCCTTGAGATCTTTCACGAGGACTAGCAATCATCCTTTGTTACATTCCAATGAAATTGAAGATCTGAATTTGGGGCAGTGGAAAATGATTTCTCCATTTGTTCCATTTTTTCTATAATGGAAAGCTCTCTACATTTCATATTTTCATGTTCTTCCTTGATATTATGCAGTTCATTCTCTTGATCTATTAAAGAGGCCTTGAGATCTTCCAGGAGTACTAGGTATCATCCTTGGTATTGTGGGTTTTTTTCCAAACTCCCCATATGCATGGGTCAATACCAAGTATGGACCCTTTTAAACAATTAATCCATTAGGGGAATTTTGAGGTCTAAAATGGGCCTCCTAAGAAAAATGTACAACTAAAATAAAATTTATAAGAGCCAATAGGATTAAAGATGATGATGTCAACCATGGGGGGTGATTCACCATTTTTGGAGTAAAAAAGTACAAAGATTAAAAAATAATAAAATAATAAAACTACTTTTTCAACTGCATCAACTTATCTCCCTAAGGGTTTACTCAAATTTCGAGTGGGAATACTCATTGGATGCAAAATTTAATTCCTCATCGAAGGAGTACGCATGTTGCATACTTTTGATGGACCTTGCTACACAAAAAATGAGAAATACATAAAACATGATTACAATCACGTTTTTTTTTATGTATTTCTCATTTTTCGTGTAGCAAAGTCCATCAAAAGTATGCAACATGGGTACTCCTTAGATGAGGAATTAAATTTTACATCCAAAGAGTATTCCCGCTCGAAATTTGAGTAAAGCCTTAAGGAGATAAGTTCAAGGTACGAGTTGAAAATGTAGTTTTTTCTTTTTTCCCTCCAAAAGTTGATGATGTAATCAAATATTATTTTATTATTTCCACTATTATTTTATAATTTCCTTAGAAGGCCCATTTTAGACCTCAAAATTCCCCTAACTATTGGTATCAACCCTATTAAGGGGGTGCACCATAGCCATCAAGCCAATAGTAAATACCCTTGACATCAAGGGATGATATTAAGTATCATCCCTGATATTGTGGGAATTAATAAAACCCCAACATGGAAAGTGTTGATATTGGGTATTGATCCCCACAAGGTTGATATCTATAATTGACCCAATACCATGTACTGACCCTTGGGGTGGTAACAACTTGAAAGGATATTCATAAAATCCCTCACGCAAGTTCTACATACCTTTAATACCGATGTTAAAATATAGTATCGACCAAAAGAGGGAGATACCTTGTGGTACAAGTTATCAACCTCACCACAGGGTTGATGCTTGGTTACAGATATGTAACAAACACGAAAATGACCTGCTTAATTACATATAATATTGGTTCAAGAAAATCATAGAGCTTTTAGCATACAAGAGGATAAATTATCTCATCTTTGTGAAGAGTAATAATGTATATTGAAAACCTAATCTACTTCACATTATAAGTGACCACTAACGAGAGCCAAAATATGGCTCTATTACTTCATCACTAATAAATAGAAATGCTAAAATCCTATCATTTATGGTATGGATCCCGCTTGACAAGGTTTATGCTCATAAAGTCATAGTTATGCCCCCAAGATTTTATTTACCAATAATTATTTCCATGAATACGTATATACAGATGTAAGCATTTCTATAAATTACCATGATTGCCTTCAACTATTTATTGTTAATCCCTTTTTCATATGGAGATAATTGAATTCTATAAATAGGATTCATTTAAACGACTAACTCCCAAACATACAAACAACAAACCTGAAAATAATATTTCCACTATCATATCTCTATATAATTCCAACACAAGCATAATTGAATAATTTCCACACATGTTAAACTAGAGACCGTAGGTCTATATAACAAGAATAAAGCACCATTAAAAAGAGACACCCAACCACAAATTTAGTTGTTTCTAATAGAATAAGAGTCTGCATATATGAATAGATGACTAAACCAAGACCTCCCATGCATTGGTTATATGTGGCTAAAAAATGCCTCCTCTGGAAACAAGAATTTGCCAAATACAGAGCTCTCCAAATTTTTTTATATAGACCAGGATTTGTCTCTAAAGGGTACAAGGGAATATTCAACATCATAATGTGGAGTGAGAAAAATCCATGTCAGTTGATTGATGATCTTCCCACACTATCCGAGTTTCCTCATCAAGAACTCTTTTCTCACATCCCACTTCTCTTAAATCACTTCCAATTTCATGCTACAAGATGTCTACATACTAGATACCCAAACAATACAGTGTGCCAAAAACCAAAATACTTGCTATTATATCGAAGTCGAAAAGCAAGAAGCAAGCATATGCTTGCAGTCATGAATGTAAACAACAGTTTCCTATTGCAATAAGCTTTCTAAGTATGCAAATATAATGTAGGTGTGATCAACATTAAAGTGATGGATAAAGTTCCTGAACCAAACAATTTCCACATAACGATCTTTGACATGAATTGGTAATGTGTCATTCTATATATGTACATGGGCTTACAGACAATGTTTTGTTCATGATCACATTGTGATTTTAAATTGTTACTTGGCTCAATGTATAACACTCATAAATGGAAGCTCATAATGATTGTGTCTTCAGATGTTGAATTTGTAGTTGTTCAGGCTACCAAGAGATGCTTTCAACAGATTGAATCTGCTACTGGGTCATCTTTCCTTTCCATACAAATAAAGTAATGACCAGCATCTTGCTCTCAGTGTATAATATGCATTCCTTTACCTATTCCTCCACATCATGCAACACAAATTTTGTGGTAGGCACATAGCATTCCTCCTCAGAATGCCCCAACAAGGACTCTAGTGTTGTGTAAAATTTCATAGATTCAGGGTATGATCGATCTCATGAAACGAATGCATAAACCTTATTATTTACCTATATCAAGTTGCACCTTGGTGGCTTTCCCACCCCCTTTCCTTTCATCTTTGCTCTCACCTTTTCTCCCTCATCCCATCTTCCAGATGCAATGTAGATATTTGACAATAGTACATAGCTTCCAATTTTATAAGGTTCCAAATAAAAAAGTTACTATGTTGCATGTTTGCCTAGCTCAATATCACAGTGAACTTTGCAAGCCCCCAACAAGGCTCCCCACACAGTAGCACCAGGGTCTAATGGAATTTTTTCAATAAACTCATGTGCCACATCGAGATGATCAACACGACCAAGGAGGTCCACTTTGGGTGTTATTTTGTAATCTTGAATCATAGACATGACAAAATGTCATCCCATATCAAACAAGATTGCACGACTACAACCACCTAAAATACAAACAAAGGTGATATGGTTTGGGTTCATGCCCGTTCCCTTCATTTGGGAAAAAAGTGCAAATGCGTCCTCTCCGTGGCCATGGATTTAGTATCCAACAATCATTGCAATCCATGGGATGGCATTCATTTTAGGAATTTGGTCAAATTGTTGGCGTGAAAAATGAAAATTACCACATTTATAATACTATTTCGGGAAAAAACACCCTAGAGGTTTGTTGGGTCAAAACCTCCACAAATCAGGGCATGCTATTCAAGAAGGACTCACACAACCACACTTGTATGCTAAAAACTAGATAACATCGATAGTAGAACTCACCCGTAATCCTACGTTTGATGTAGATCCCGCGGGGTCCAAACCCCCAGCAACCCTTCTTCCTCCTTAACCTGAAAACCAAGAAGAAACGTGCACGGAAATCTAGTTGTACAACATATAATTACCCTAAATGTCAGTGAAAACCATGTGAAACATCATGTAAACAATAATAAATGCTTAAATAATAATCTTTTCACATATACAAGTAGATGTTAACACATGAATTCAGGAACAAGATGGTTCTTCTTTATTACAAACAGCATGTACAGTAATAAAAAGTGGAGAGATCACCTGAATCCTTCCACGATCTTCGAACAGACCGTCGTCCGGATCCGTCCCGCCCTTGCCTCGCTAAGATACTTTCAAGACTTGTGCACTTGAGATGGCATATAAATGGATGAACATCTCCAGGAAACAAGGGTTTCCTGTATAAATCTGGGAAAGTGCAGGAGGCACGGGAATTCAGACTTGAATTGGGATTCCAACAGAGTATAATGTCTATAAAATTTCTCTCTCCCTTAGGCTATGCACATGAGGGGCTTTTATACTCTCATGGTTTCACCGCCTGGAAATTGCCATTAATGGCCGGGTGGTTGAACTACCGGAGTGAAAATCAACCTGTACCTCAAAATAGAATTTTTATATATTTTTTAATGATTTAAATGGCATACGCGGAAAAGTATGAACAAACTCATGTATATACGCGGAAAAGTCTAGGCATAACCGTGTATGGGAATTTTAACACTGCTTTTTATGAATTTGTTCAAGTCTGGAAGGAAAGGGTGCCTAGGGCCAAAGAGACAATCATTATTCACATGAGGGTGAAAAATGATGTTATAACAGATGCCCCCTAATATATGAGGTCAGAAGGGGTACATGATGGCCGAAATGTATTATGCACATAGAAAGAACTTTGCAAGGACAAGAGAGGACTTCACCAAATTTCAGCCTGCCAAAAACCAATGAAAGAAAACAGAGAGTCAACTCATGCTGAGGCGGGCATACCCATGCTCAGTCAAAAATACATCATATGGAAAGTACAAAATAGATCCAAAATGTATACAAGTATAGCTGAACTGAAAGTACACAATGAATCATCTGAGCATGGCCCGGAAGTACAAGTCAGAATCAATGTCTAAGTATCACATATAGAAAGCTGATCAATGATGCTGAAACTAGATGTCTGATCATATAAGTAACTGAATCTCCAAGTACCAAATCATAAAAGGTGGAATAAATGGTACAATCACGCAACTCGGGAGCCAACATATAGGATGCTGCTGTATTGACACTGCAACATATAAGGGTGAACGACATCACTGGCAGAAACTGAATGGACTGTCAAAAGTGAACCGAGAAATGCTGATGCAACCCGAGGTCTTCACCGATCACTATGGCACAATTCTACACAATGGGAATAAATGAGTTGAAGTCGACCATGTGAGAAATCGTTGGATTACCGGTCAATGATGTATATCGTTAACCAACGCGAGACAACCCACCAATAATGAAAATGAGTGTCAAGGTGCCCTAGTACAATCTAACAAGTGCGAATGAATGAGTTGAAGTCGAACACTTGAAAGAATCTACCAATCAGGAGGCAATGATGAATCCCCACTGTCGATAGCGAAGAGTCTGCCACTGGTGACTGCAAACCCTAAGGTACTGAAAAAAAAAACTCTAGACCTTATTCCCAGAGCAATGAGTCGGAGTCTATGGGAAAAGATCTGCTGGAAGGAAGGCATTAAGGCATCCCACATCAGTCCAGCGCGAGTGTAACCCGCAGGCCAAGATTTGGAAGGAATCGGACGAAGTAGAGTGATGGAACCAAAACCGAAGTACGTTTCCGACGTGCACAAGATGAAGTTAGCGCACGGAAGAAACCCTCTGAACCAACCAATAATGAAAGCTGACACAGAGGCGAGAAATCCACCGATAGGGTCAAATGGAAATCAAGGTACTGCACGAATCCCAAGTGTGATAATGTATGTTGACGTCGAACACAGGGGAAACCACTCAGTCAAAGACCCATAATGATGATCAAATGCTGAGCACAAGGTCACCTATCAATGATGGAAATAGGGCCAGGGTGCGGCTCTAGGTTTGCTCTCAGAGCAATGTGTCGTAGTCGATAAGAGACAAACCCGCCAACGAGAAGTCAATGGAGACCTTCTTAAACCAGCACGAGCAGAAGACCAAAACATCTGATGTGATAGAACAAGATACTGACAAAACCGGGAAGGCCGACTGAATAATGAGTCAAGAGACACCGCAGAATGGCCGACTCTGGTTAGACTTCCCTTGAACAAAAGCACAACTCGTGATGACCATTGGCGGTAAAAATTGACAACTGTGTATAATTTTGTTATGCGGGAGGCAAAAAACAAACTCTCCATATGATTGGAAGGGATAACCAATGAGGAGGGCGACGGTGAAATAAGACAAAGGATGAACCTAAGGTCAAACAAAAACCATCCCAATTGAAGGAAATATATAAGTGTATGTGTTTTGTTCAAGGGTGACAAAATATTCTTGTACTACCATCAAATTACGAAGTTATATCCAGTTCAGCTCTTTTTGTTATATTTGATTTTTTTGTCTTTTTTCAAATAAGCCTGAAAAAGAATAAAATAATGCTATAATACAATGGATAGAGCAGTATCGAGAAAGCAGAGATGCACTAGTTCACGGGATTGGAACGATCCTATGCTCAAAGCAAGGTGGCGAGAGAGCGGTAGCGATACTCAAAAGGAATGTTCCATCCATGGGTAAAAGGGTGTCAGTCGCGATAGCTAAGTGCATGCAATGGTTAACTTTTACGAGATAGTCAAGGTCAAAAGTTGGCTTAAACATCGAGTCCAAATGAAGTTGGCTAAAGGCAGGATAAACAAGTAACCAATATGCAATGCGGTAATACAACTCAACAACACCCGGAGCCTCTAGGGTAATAGCCGAGAAAAATGATAGTGAGGACGAAGAAGAATGAAGCTTCAACACATAAGTCATGGCGGGACTAAAGAGGACTCCAGAGCCACCCTGCTCTCTTGCTTGACATGGAAACAAGTGATAGCGAGAACTAACTAGAACCCATGTAAGGAAGGCTCTACCACCAAGTCATGATTAAATAATCGGCGTGAAATGGGTGTAATACTCATGACGATGGGATTGACCCTATGGCAAGTGATCGAGAATGGAGGCTAGTATGAAAAATGCAACGGAAAGTGGATTCCCTAACCTATATGCCGGTGAAGATCATATACACTTGCCATGACGGTGTGGAGTCATGGATCAAAGCCGGGAAAAATATCGAGTTCATCAAAAAATGTACACCGAAAATATACCAATCTGGGCACTTCCAAGCATCGAATTATACGGCTTAAGATAGATTGAAAAAATAAGCATAACAAATTTTTAAAAAATTTTCAATTTTGGGCATAAATACACAAGTTACCTCATATTTGGTTCATTGTTACATTGCTGATTTGGGAAAAAGTGCTACGGAGAAAAAAGCCTCTTTCGATCGAAAACCCCAGGGAGCAATCGATCGTCGAACTTCACCGGGAGTTACAATCGGGTAAACTCATAAACCATCCTTGTTATTCATTTTGTCAGTTTCATAGTTAAAATTATGAATTTTCATAGTAGAACCATTTGTTTAAAATCATGGGTTTGCGCATACAGGGGTTATAACAGCCAGCCGCGTATATACGCGACTATGTACAAAGAAAGTGCGTATGCGCAACCCAAAATGAAAAAACACGTAGCTAATGAAGCAATTATTGAATTTTTGCGGGATGGTATATCTTGGAGAGGCGTGAACACGGTGCCATTGACAATGAAGTCATGCGGGACCAAGTATCACTCAATATTCTTAGTGTAGTTACTCAAGTTTTCAAAATTCCAAATATGAAGGAAGTAATGTGCGGTTGCTCGAAATTCTTGTGAATTATTGGGAACCGGAAGAAGAGCGCTTCATAATAGATCAAATGCCCATACACATGAGGGTGATGTCTATTTTATTGGACTCTCTGGGGGAGCTAGTAGACTTGCATGGTAAGCCTTTGGGAGGCTAGCAGTGGAAGATTACGTCCACGTCTGCGTAGAGGTTCAAGAAAGTTGGAACTCAAATTGCTATCGAATTTAGAGACTTGCACATGAAAATTATCCTTTTTACCATTGGCCGGGGGTGACGGGATCGCTTCCCTACCGGGCATCGGGACTCAAATGGTATAGCGGTGGAATGCTTAACTCATTTATATGATTGGTGCACAACTCTGAAGAACATGAAGCAAAAATTGACTATCCCGAAAATTAAAGACAAAAACATTTTGGATATGGTACAATATTGATGACATTCTTCTTGAGAAGATTCCTAAATTTGAGACCCAAAGTGATCTCTTCTATCAACGGCCCAGAGACCCAAGAATTGCCGTGCGGTGAGCTTGATGAAAGAAGGCTAGAAGTGAAGTTCTGAGACCACTTGCAGGATGATGAGTTCTTCCAATGAGTGGAGAGAACGAGATCATCGGTGTGGAAGACTATCCCTATGCGGGATGGATTTTTGTGGTGATCAGGACCCTTGTCCCAACTACAGGGCGTGGCATGAGGCACGGTCGGTAAGTTTGCAATTTTTTGACTTATATAATTTTTGGATTTTTCTTTTTCAATATATGTGAAAAAATGTGGAAAACAAACATGTTTTTGATTGGATTCAAAATGACTTACAATTTTATAATGATCATGATACGAGATATTGGACCGATCCGACACCGAGGGTTACACGACATAAGCGTATGAGCGACGGATACGATGGGTAATCAGAGACAGGGACCCTCAAGGGCTGTACGAGAGGAACTTGGAGGGATTAACTTTGTATTTTTGTAAGCTCTGCGATGGAAGATGCACTTCAAAGCCATCGAGAGGTGTGGGTAGTAAGTGCCTGATGTTAGATGCGATTATTGCGAGTCGCCACCATGATCGTGTTCTATAGGAACACAACTTAGAGCGGGGACCACGGGGTAGATAGATATGATTTACCATATAGTGTATATTTTTTAGATTTGAACATGATAGGGCATAAGCCCAAATTTTGTATGACTTATGGATCCAAATTTTGTATAGTTTTTGAAACACTCGATGATATATATACGGCGATTTGTTGTGGATGTGACAAATGTATAAAAATGTATGATGTTTTTGATGATTAAATTTTATTGTATGGAATGATTAATATGCCAATCAATTGCTTGATTAGCTAATGAGTCTACCATCCAATTGTCGGCTCGAGGAATATGAATGAAAGTTAAAAATTGAAATGATCTTTGTAACAATCGTACCCTCAAGAACAACTGGAGTAAAAATGGATCTCGAACCCGATAAGTATTGTTCAATTATGAAATCCACCGCAAATTGGAGGTCAACTCATGTTGTTACTCCTCCGATGTTGTTACTCCGTAAATTTTTCTAAGTGTCCAGTGTTGTTACTCCTCTATTGTTGTTACTATGCCAGGTTGCTACTCTTCTGAGGTAAGTCGCCAGGTACGTCCCTGTCAACTTTTACGGATTTGATTAAATATTCCATTAAAAATACATTGACATGCCCGTGGACTTTAGACTATTAGTTGGGGAGGTGTTGTCATAATGGCGTAATCAAATCGCAATAATGATTTGCCGATGTCATTATTAGAACCTGTGCCGATAGTTCATCCCACGATTTTCACCTCATTTTGCACAATTATCAAGACGCATTGGGACTAGAAGTAAGTATGCTTTGTTAAGTTAAACATTCCTTTATAATCCTGTGAAATCATTACCATCATCATCTACCATTATTATGATAATCCACTATGATTTTCATGTTTTTCGAAAAGCCACCTACCGTATTTTACTATTACCCCACTTCATTTTATACCATGCTATCACCGCAAGAGTTAACTGTCGATACTCCCTCCCAACAGTCCTCTACTATTCCGAAGTGTTGTTATAGAGCTTCCACGAAATGGGTGGATTAGCCATGAGACACGAACCTCGAAACAAAAATCTGGTTCACATCAATGTAGCTGTATGACAGGTCTTTGTAGACGCAAGCTGGGATGTATATTTCGACATATTGCAAGGATGTGACGAAACAATTACAGCTAAGTTTGCATTGAACCTGGAAGGGAATTACTCCAGAGTGCGGGGTTTGGAAATTACTATCACAGAGGAGGTTGTCTCAGTGGTCAGTGGACTACCACAGCAAGGGCAGAAATGGTTTTCTCGAAAGACTCCCCCACTAAAATTTCTAGAATTGTTTCTGCAAGACGAGGAGAGGGTGGTTCATAAAGGGAGAGGATACAATCGTAAATCCCTACCAGATCCATGGGGCGAGCTGGAATAATTTCTAATGAGATATATAACCTGCGAAGGGTGATTCGCCACTCTATTCAAATACCATTCCAAGCTCTTAGCTCATCTACGGTTTCAGAAGACACAAATTCACTCCCTGGATATGCCTTTCTTCCTATCGAAAAATATTCATCTTATGGCACAATCTACTCGTCGCTCTCAGCAGGTATTAGCGGTCCTTACAAATCATGGGCTGGTCCGTTTACTAGTAATGCATGCACTGGCTCAAATCCATGTCCCCTTGGCACAATTCATTGAATTATCAGAGGAAGAAGTAGAGGTTGTGATAGCTGCAAGGGAGGAATATGAGGTAGAAGAGGCCACAGTCGATGCTGTTACACAAGAACCAACACCGTATGTTGGTTCATCATAGGAAGATGAAGCATAATAAATGGAGGTAGAAGAGTCCACAGTTGATGTTGTTACACAAGAACTAGCATCGCCTGCTGGTTCATTAGAGGAAGATGAAGCAGAAGGAATGGAGGTAGAAGAGGCCACAGTCGATGCTGTTACACAAGAACCAACATCACCTGTTAGTTCGACAGAAGAAGAAACAATGGACACAGAATATAATACAGTCAAGGTTTTTACACAAGAACTAGCATTGCATGTGGGTTCAATTGATATGGGAGAAATGGAGAAAAAGGATGGATTCGATGTTGTTACACAAGAATCAACATCCACTAACAAGGCACAAAGAGAATCAACACCAGTTAGAGGATTGGTAAGTGATGTTTTTACACAAGAACCAGCACCACTTGCCCAAGCGAATTTGGATCCTGAAGCAAGTAGTGGTTCTACACAAGAACCACCACTAGTATAAACGAGCCAGGGAATTATGGAAGATATAGGTCCTATAGTCGACATTGTTCCACAAGAACTAGTGTCAAATATGAGAAAATAAGGTAATAGAGAAGAAGGCTTGGTCCAAACAGGAAATAAAGATGGTGAAGAAAAAGAACCTGAGGTAGCAGACATGGTCAGGACAGATATGGAAGAGAATGTCCCTTACTCTCAATTTCTTGCCACCTTACCAAGAGGGGCAAAGAATTTTCGTTCTCCTCGGCGCCTGATGGAAGAAAGAGTTGTTCCTCCAGTTTTACAGTTTTTCGGCATGACTTTGGATATAGTTGTAGGTACACCCATTCAAAATCCAATGCTCGCTGATTCACAAATAGAGCAAATTGGAGAGTTCGATGCAGAGACACAAGAACTTGTGTTGACAGGAGGTCAAGATAAAGAGATGGTGGATGATGCCACCCCACCAAAAGAAATTAGTTGGACTGACACTGACCCATAGGGGTCGAAAACAATGCCCAAGCCTTTAAAAGAAGACCTTGTAGCAGGACAAGTGAAAAGGGAAGATATCGAGAGCGTCTCCCAAGTGGCTGTAGAAATTCTTGAGCCAAAAAGAGAAAATGAAGAGACTGCTCCCAAAGAGAGGGAACAATTCAGGGAGGTTATGATAAAGAAGGATCCAGTCAACATGTTGGTTGACAACAACCCACCAAATCGTGAACCAGCTGCGGCGCTAGTAGAAGAATTTTTTGTTAAGAAATAATTCGTAGAGTAGTGTGAAAGAAGAAGACCCCCTCTCAAGGAAAGATACCAGCTTCAATTTAAGGAAACTATGCAGTTGAAGATGGAAATTCGTAAGCTAAGGAAGCGGGCATCAGGACTACAGAAGAAAGTGAGAAGACATGAAGAGAAGGTTGCAAAGCCCAGGGTGGAGGATGTCTCGTCAATAGTACAGACAAAAAATTCCCATGACCTTTGCTGCCACATAGACCGATCCTATAGAATATATATTCGAAGCTCGGGAATTCTTTTTATCTGCTAAAATTTAGAAATGGAAGGTTATCACGTCCTGTCTCCAGCAAGGAACAATTACTTTTAAATCCCACAGAGAAGAGGTGAAGAGATTCTGTGAGCAGGAAACCCAGGCCATTACTGGGAATATAGATAGGTTGAATAAAGCAAAGAAGAAGCAAGAGAAGGAGCAGAAAAATATTGAGAGCTTAGAGGAGCAAGTGCTGGTGTTGAAAGCTGATAAGGAGGAAATTTTTACCGTGACACAACAGGTAATGGCTTGTCGACCTCCTGCTCATATTTATGTCGTGTTTCTCCACGAGCAATTTCTTTTATTCTGTTTGGAGAGCATTTGTAATGAGATTAGTCATGAAATCGAAGGCTCGACACTATTTCTTTGTATCCTAAGGATTCACGATGTTATGAAATAGCATTTGATGTGTGAATTATATATGCATGACTATTTCTTGAGTGATGACCAGACATTCAATCCAGTCCCATTTGTGGGAGATGTCCAGTTGAGATATTTTACCTCCTACACCATTAATCAAGTTAAGTGGAAAAAGGCTTTTGATACATTTGAAGAAAACCAAGCCACAAAACCACTTGTCCTAAGAAGAGAGAATAGTCAGTCTGTGAACATTTATAACAAACATGCCACCTTTTTACAGATTGAGGGGCATAGAGAACAAATGTTGGCAACACAAAAATGGTGTACTAGTCTCTGTACCAAACAGGTGGTCACCTTCCAAGATGATGCTCGTGATAGCTGCCAGAAGAGATGGATGTTGCCGTCATCAGCCATCAGAATTCAAGAACCTTTTGGTGCACTTAAATTTTCATGAGCATTAAAGAGTTTTCCACGATATGTTGCATGCATCCATACTCGTGGGGTCTGGGGGATGGGGTTGAGGTTTCAATTCCCCACCGTTTTTCTGCCAGTAGACCAATACACTCTGGCATACAACGTGGGCAATGATTAGTGGAAGGAAATTCTTCTGACAGACGGATATAAACCCCCGGGGACAGAAATAGCTAATAGGTATGACCTCGCTCAGCTTCATGCTGATCACAACCGCTCCAACCCAGACCTGCAGAGGTGACGAGCTGCATGAGGACATGCAGAAAGACCAGTTGGGGGGAGATGTTGGGAGCCAAACCTGCACATCTTTTCATTTCATTTTATCCTACTTTCTTTATCCATTTGTCTCATTAACATTCAATTCATGTTCTAAAGTGCACAGGTAAACCCCTTGTCATGTATTCTTGCAGTATTTAGCCAATTAAGTATAGTCACGGGGATTATTACCTAAGAGACTTACTAATTTAGCTATTTTTGCAAATTTGGTGGTCGGATGACAATATTCGCAATTCGAGGAACAACTATCGAGCTGGTAGTGCTATCTTGGGCAGCATTGCAATAACACAATGACTCTGAAACCTTTCCTCTGCCGTCTTTCGCATCTAGTCTATCTATTATAACAAATGTGTAATTGTAGGCACTAGTTGTTGGGATTTCAACAACTACCATTGTAATCATTTGTATAAGAAGGGCTCTGAAGATGTGAATCAGGGGTTGGCTATGCACAAAATTGAGATCTGTAACAGAACATTCATTAAGTTAATGCAAGTTATCTTTATGTCCTTCTTGTGATTTCGTGAGTACATCGCAACCCTGATCAAGGAGTTGGGCCCACTCTCCTGACCAGGTGTTGCGTGCTTTGTGTGTGTGTTAATTTCATTTCCTATTTTGTATATTTATTAATTGTTGTGACAATAGATGTAATTGCTGAGAGCCTTATTTGTTGTGAATGTATTGCAAGTTTTACAATTCATTGATGTTATTCTTTCATTGTTGTTATAGTGATTTGTTGCTTTACTTAGTTCATTGAATCCACGATTAATACAGAGTTGTGTTATTGTCATCTGCATGTATTTTGTGTGTTAGCCTTACAATAACCAACACACCCGGATTGATAATTAAAGTGGGAAAGGGTTTGAATAATCATCCACACTTGGACACCAACATCAGTATATGTCAATTTTTTATTCTAGATTGAATTCTTAGCTTGTCATTGTGCTATAAAAAATATTAATGTCAACAATCACAATGGAACACATAAGAACAAGTAACTTTCAAAATTTCTCTTCAATTCATTCATAAGGAAAGTTATAACTTGTTGCTACAATTTTCCTGGCTACAACGAGCAGGAAGATACAGCTCCCTAATTTATCAGCTACAAATGAATGGAGAAACTACCACAATTATTCTCCAACACCTACTGGAAAGAGCACCAACGCTTGATCAACAAGCCACAACTCGCTTTGACACTCATTGTTCCATCTTTCATCCTTTTTCATACTAGGATCAATGACTGCCTTCTCTCCTTTCAAAAACAGTTAATTCTTAGTCACCACTCAAAAATACCTATAAAAATCTCTAATAGCTATAAACACCATACCAACACCTCATTCCACCAGCATCTTTGTCTCAAAAACTCTCTTTTTAATTCTTCTTGACTAGGCCTTCTTTTATAGTTTTTTATTTTTGTTATCTTTGGAATTGTTTATTTTTAAATTTGTGCATGAAGCCTTATTTGTTGCCTTTTTCCTCTTCATTTCAATCTTCTGGACTATGTTTACTATTCTGAGCTTCATCTCCAAGCCAAATTTACCTTTACTACCTTTTCTGCAACTTGAACAGAGTTTATTTGCTTAATTTTTGAACTCTAGCTTTTTAAAAAATTTAATAGTGTGCCTGTTGTTTTTATTTGCAGTTAATTCGGCTTGACTTCCAATTCCACTGCCAAAACTAATAGTTCTGCTATTTTTCCTTTAAACCTCTTTTCTCTTAGCCCTTTACCTTTTTTTCCTCCATAAGATTGGTCTTCGCGACCATGTCTGAATGCTTTAGACGATAAGCCCTTTTGAGCCCTATGGGGGCCAATTTTATTCTTCAACGGCTCTATGCCTTTGGTTCCACCTCTATGTGTGGCGACCAATCATGAGCCAAAAGGGTGAAGCTCCCAAGTCCCATCTCCTTTTATTTTTTCGCGCCCCTAATCTTCCAACTGCTACATGGAACCTTGTGTGAGTGGGTAGCCCATAGCTCCCTTCCTCCCGGCGCATTCACTTACATTCACCACAATAACCCGTCGTGGTCTAACCTCCGATTTGATGTTTCTGTGGGGACCGATCGACACCCATTTAGTTGGTTGCCTCTCTGCCCCCATGGCTTAGTTACTTATGCCCGATGCCACTGCCAAATTCATAAAATTCAATCTTTTGGACTCTTGTCTCGTGGTTTGAGATGTCTCGTGTGGTCCTTCCAACACATTTATGATTTATTTCCAATCTGTGAACCTTCAAATGTGTCCCAAAAGTCCTCTCCCAGGGATTTCTCCCTGCAACTTTTTATTAACCATCGAGGTCATACCTCTAGGATGATGTCATGCTAAGATCACTTGAGATACTTGGCACCTCACGAGTGGTGACATGTGTCACTTAGAAATAGGCCCTTTATGTGCCCAAACATGTTGAATATACCTACCATGTTTTCCATCCTTATTGGTTGATGCTGACATCACTATCCTCCGTTGTTTGGGCCAATCATGAGCTGCCACCTGTCCTCTTGGAGGAGAGAGAAAAAGTCCATTGAGGCCTTTTTTTGTGACCATTTCCTTTTCTATTTCATTTTTCCGAATTTGTCGGGTTCAAGCCCTTTGTCTTTGACATAAATCCTAAGCGGATTGTGGTTTTGGGAAGTGTGTCTATGGAGTAGCTCTCCATCATTTATCTGCACGATCAACTGTGCAAGAAGCCACTTCTATGACCACAAATATCATCTAAATGGTTTTCTACAACACCCTCGGAATGTCATCACATGGCCCGACCCTTTCCTCCCAGTGCTTAGTCAGGTGTGCCATACAAAATATTCATGGCTTCACCCTGTGAGCTAGCCTGTACTGTGGGCTCCGATGCTCACTCCCCATTGGACAACGCTTAACTGTCGTGTACCGGCTACTACCGCCCAGTCAGTTATAATTGGGAAATGTTAGCCAACCTCTGAGGTGTACCCATCGGGGTACCACCATCAGTATGGCATCATCCAGGTCCTCCTCTTCCTGATCGCTTAGACTTGCGTACCAAAACTATTCCACCATGTGGGCTCCATCTGTGGTCCAACCCGCTACTTCCACGTCTACCCGAAGCTCTTTCTTAGAGGCTCCACCAGTCTTGGCACTAAGCTTGGAACTTGTGCCAACTTTAGTTGCGTGCTAAATACTGCAGATACCTTTAATTTTTTTATGAAGACCTTGGGGCAACCATACTTTTATTGGATCTATATTTTAATCCATGAGGCCTTTCCAAGTCTTCCATATACCATTGGAAAGATATTTCATATATCTATCCATCTGGGCGACTTACAAATTCATCTAAGATAGTATCGTGCTCCAAAATTGGCTCTAATTAAACTACACTAATTTTTATCTTTTTCCCCTCTTATGTTCCTGGAACCTAATCCTTGAGGAATTCATTTGACACTTGTGCCTCCTGCTACTTCCTGCTACCACCTATTAACATCAATGAAAAATTATTTCCGGCATAGAGTTAATATGGTATACAATGGAAACTACAACATGTACCAAATACCAATAATATAGATAGACATTAGTCAAGGAAGGTATTAATCCCATTATAAATTCAAAACCACGGGACAACTACTGTCAACTTAAGAATGATCTCTCCAAGGAAGAGGCACAAGAATGCCAAAAAGAACATATCTAGCAATAACACCTCAATAGATGCTTGTATTGAGGGGATAACGATCTTATATAAATTTTCCATTAATGTAACCAGGTTAGGTTTGCATAAGAAAAAAAGGAAAAGAACTTCAAGGAGTTCCTTGCCTAAGGAATTCAACAAGGTGAAACCACCAAGATTTGATTGTGAGATTAAGAAAAATGAGGAAGCAGAGGCATGCATGTTAGTATGAATCTTTTGTCGGGAAAAGACCACTTTAGCTACGCATAACTCATAGCCCTGACATCAAATATGACTGCCAATATCTTCAATTCTCCAGTTAGTTGATCAAGACAAATGCTGCACAAATCCAGATCTTTGCATAAAAAGACATTAAGCAGTGAAAATAAAGTTTTGCTCCATGCATCCAATAGAAAAGACAAGAACAATATTTTTGAAAGAATTTTTATATTAAGGGCACCTGAGAGGAAAACAAGAAAGGTGTTTCCAATTCTTCTCAATGGGATGGGTTCTTTGAAAGTCCTCAGTGCTTCAGATCTAGTATTTCTCTCTCTTGTTGGTGAGGAAAACCCAAACAAACATAGAACTCAAAGGGAGCTCACAAAGTGAAAATAGAAGATGTGACAATGATAATGGCTCAAAGTCAGACCAAGAGTAAAGATCCAGAGTGATCTTATAGGCAACAAAAGGTGACAAATGAATGGTAAAACCCTTCTATTTATAACAAAATATTAGGGTAGTCTAGAACTTGGTGCATGAATAAAATATTATTAACCAAATTCTAGAACCACCTTTTAGGAATATTTTATTATATTTGTTGGAGGGAAAATGATTTTGACTTGGGTAAAATATTTTATTTATAAATAATAAATAAATAAATGATTTATTTATTATTTTAAGGAAATGGTGGAAATATAATTAAATAAATAATGATTTATTTAATTATTTGTAAATGATTTAGTCAAATTTAACTAGGAATATTATTTAAATAAGGATTAAATAACTTATTCCTAGGAAACAATCAAATAAATAAGGATTTATTTAATTGATTTCCTTGTTTTGGGTTAAATATGACCAGGAATAATAATTAAATTGATGTTTAACTAATTATTCCTTGAGGAAATATAAAAAAATATAGATTTGTTTATTATTTCCTTTTGGGGTTTCTTTTTTAGACCATAAACAACTTAATAAAGGTGTTTTACTAAGTTATTTCACATAGTGAAAGCAATTTTACTTAGGGTAAAATTGGTCTTACATGGTGTACTTGGGTCCATCTAATGATAATAGGTTAGATGACCAAAAAATGGTGTAACAATGAATACTAGGACTAAAGAATTATTTTCGATGCATAATTACTCTAAAAACATGAAATCTAGAGTATCCAAATTTATCCAGAAGGGAAGGGATAAAATTTGGTGGGAAGACCTTAAGAAAGTTAAGGGAATCAATTAGATAAATATCCATTATAAAGGTACTATGATGGGAAAGTCAGAGAATTTATGAACACAGATTGGGACAACTCGCTATGGATGACTATATATGCAAACTTATTTATAAAGTTGTTGAAGTATGTAACTTACATCAACGATGATAAAGTGAAGATACATTGCTTTCTCAATGGGCTTCCATGGTCCTTTGAATATTTAACTGTGTTTCATGAAGCCAAGACACTTAATGACACCATTTGAAATGTTAAGTTCTGTTATGAGTAGAAAAATCATAAAAATGAATCCCCAATGGTGTGAAAGAAGAATAATAAATCTAGTTTCAAGAAGAATGAATCCAAGTCGTCATCATATAAGAAGCCATGAAAATTTTTCATATTTAGTTTCCTAATAAAAGGTATATACTGGCAGAATTATCCCACTCAAAGTAGGATATAATTCCATTAGAGCAGTAAAGGAAAAGGTAGAAGATTAGATGAAATGACGATTGAAATGTTGGAGGTGCTGGGAGGAGATCCTAAAACTTTCCTTATAGAAAACATGATAACATGAGGACTTGCAATTTCCAAGAAGCTAGTACTATCAATGATGTAGCCAAAAGTGCAGCTAAAATTTATGTAGTCATTGAAAATCAACAAGATGACCACCAAGCATGAGTGTTGGAGATCGAAGGTATATTATTCAACTGAATTATTTCAATTTTAATTGACCCTAGTTCTAACCTAAATTATATTGCACCATAATTGTTAAAACATGTTTTTTAGATATAGAAATAATCACACCAAGTAATGGTTGGTTTAGCTAGCTATAGGAACCAAAAGAAAAGAGATCGAATCCACTAAATCATGCCAATTTGAAATTAGTGGATTGCACACTAAAGAAACTTCGAATGTGATACCATTGGGGTCATAAGCATTGTTGATTGGAATAGATTTGTTAGTAGCACATAAAGCCATACTGGAGTATTTTAGTAGAAATTTGGACTATGAAGATGATGAAGGAAGACAAAGGACCTTATAGAGTGTGCAAAAAATCATGTCAGTTAGGAAAATTTTAGCTCTACAACTAAAGAAGGACTGCAATAAGATATTTACATTGTATGTTATACATGTATTAGATGCAACTAAATACAATACTTTAAAAATTGAGGACCATCCAATGTTGCATGAATACAAGTATGTATTTCCAGAAGAGATACCAGGATTTACTCCCAAAAAAGGATATTAATTTTTTGATAAATATTATGTTACGATTAGTTTTGTGGTTAGGGAACCTTATAGGATGATCACATAATTTGGTGGAATTAAAAATGTAGTTGAAAGAGATGTTGGAAAAAGGGTACAATAGGCCTAGTGTGTCTCATGGAGAACACTAGTATAATTTGTCAAGAAGAAATATGGTACCCTTAGATTATGCATTGATTGCATGAAGCTAAATAAGATGACCATCAAGAACTAGTATACACTATTTAGGATCAATGACCTCTTTGATCAAATAAAATGATCCATAGTATTTTCAAATATTGAATTAAGGAATGGATATCATCAAGTTAGAATCAAGGATGTGGACATCTATAAAATTTCTTTCAGGACTAGATATGGGAACTACAAGTTTGTTGTGCTAATATTTTGGCTTAACAATGCACCAAATGCATTTATGTGTTTAATGAATAATATCCTCAACAAGTATTTGGATAATTTCTTTATGTGATCACATCTTGGTGTATTCCAAGAACAAGGAGGAACATGAGGAACACCTGAAAATGGTATTACAAGTAGTAATAGAACATTAGGTGTTGCCAAGTTTAGTAAGTGTGATTTCTTTCATAAACAAGTAAACTATTTGGGTCATGTAAATTTAGAGGAAGAAATTGCAGTGGACCTTGAGAAGATCAAGGAAATCATGGACTAGTTGGCGCCTTGAAATGTGAAAAAAGTGAGATCATTTATGGGCTTGGATAGGTATTACAGAATATTCATCCAAGGATTTTCAAAAATCCCTCACCCAATTGCATCATTGCAAAAGAAAGGGGTGAGATTTATATGGTCCGTAGAGCATGATGTGAGCTTTCAATAGCTAAAGAATCTCTTGATTAATCCACCTATTTTAAGGATGGTAGATCCAAACAAATATGTATTAGTCCATATGGATGCACGCAAGGAAGGACTCGAAGGATTCCTCTTACAAGAGGGACATGTGATCAATTATGAATCTAGGAAATTATATGAGTGTGAGAAAAATTACGTGACACATGATTTGGATCTCGCAACCATTATACATGCCTTAAAAATGTGGAGACAATACCTAATGGGAAGAATCTCTGTATTAATAACAGATCATAGTGAGTTGAGATATTTGTTTGACTCACCTTGTTTGGATGCTACACAAGCTAGGTGGATGGTTGTCATTAGTGATTCAATTTTGAGATCCAACAGATTAAGGGGATATAAAATCGATTAGTAAATACACTCAATAAGAGCATGTAAATAATATATATGTGAACAGTTATCATATGTGAGCTAGCTAAAAAAGAAACAATTTGGAATTCCTTATAAGGTGATTAAAAATTTCAATATGTAATTTAAGGATGTATGGAGCACGAACCTAAGTGACCAAGATATGTACAATATTAGTTAATAGAAGAAAACCTATTGATGTACGATGGTAGATTTTACATCCCATATTTAGTATATTTTGAAGTTTCATGATGGATGAACTCCATTAAAGCCCTTACTTAGGCCACCCAAGTTGTCAAAAAATAATAACAATTGCAAGGAAATTATATTATTGGCCTAGGATGAAGAAATAAATTGCTAATTACATTCATAAAATGTTTGGAATGTCAATAAGTTAAAGCTAATTATAAGCATCAAGCAAGGTTATTGTAGTCAATACAAATTCCAAATGGAAGTGGGAAGTCATACCTATGGAAAATTTGAGCAAGGAAGCTCACTTTACTACTATGAAATCCACATGTAAAGCAATCACCATTACCAATATTTTTATGAAAAAAAAATTAGATTGCATGGCATGCGTAGGAACACCCTATCAGATTAGGGTGAAAAATTCACTTCAAATTTCTAGAAATCTATGTTTTTAGGATTTGGAACATAATTGGTTTTTAGCATAGCCTACCCTCCTCAAACATATTGACAAATTGAGAGAGTAAATGGGGTATTATAATATAGTTTAAGGATGTATTTTATACACCAACCCAAGAAGTGGGACTATTACTTACCCTTGGTAGATTTTTCCTATAATAATGGTTATTATAAATCTTTGAAAATGAAACCCTTTGAGGCACTATATGGTAGAAAATGCAATATCCCAAACAGTTGGGATAATCTAGTGGGTTGATTCATGCTTGGAACAAAAATGCTAAAGGAAATTGAACAAGTAGAAAAAATTAGATAGTATGTGAAAGAACCACAAGATTGACGTAAATGTTATGTACATAGAAACATGGCTCATAAGGAGTTCAAAATGGAAGAACATTTGTATCTCAAGATCAAACCCAAGAGAATTCCTTTGAGAATAAGAACTTGCTCTAAGTTGGAACCACATTATTGTTAAGAATTTCATATCTTAGAGAGAGTAGGGAAAGTACAATATAGGCTTGCCTTGCTTCCTAATGTGAACACACATAATGTATTCCATGAGTCTTTTCTCAGGAAATATGTACATAATGTTAACCATATCATTTATTTGGTTGTGGTTCAGTTTGAAGTCGAAGGATTATTCTAACCAAAGCCTTAATGCATACTAGAAAAGGAGGAGACCCAACTTTGGAATGAATCCATTGTGTAAGTCAAGGTGTAGTGGAAGCAATTTGGAGCAAATGAGGCCACATGGGAACTAGAGGGTGCCATGAAAACGACATAACATTTTTTTATTTTTTTTTTGTACATAGTCATCACCATGAATATTATAAAATTGAGGAATATTTTACTTTAAAGGGGAGGGGATTGTAACACCATATTTTCATCTCCCATTTATAATTATAATCATGACTTGTATTTCTAGAATGGTAAACATGGATATATTTATAAACTATGAATTGATGTAATATGCTTTAATTTATGTATTTTTCCGAAATATCAAGGAAGGGGGAATCCTACAAAAATTTGATGCCATGAGAGAAAGCTATGAGGGGGTATTGTGAAATTCCTTGTCAACAAGAATATATTTCCATGAATTAAATGTCTAGTTTCCCTTATTCCCATAAATCATATAGGTAGATGAAATACCAACTATATTCAGTTATGAGAAGGGAAGAGAGTAATACCTAACTACTCCTAAGGCACTGGAAATTTACCCTTCTAAATATTTCTAAATTGACCATGCAGTACAAATATTGGACCTCTAATTCTCACGCAAGGCAATATTGTTGTGGTTAAGGAAACATCAAAGAGTGTGTGAAATACGGAGAGAGATTTCATTGGAATATGGAGATAAAAATCATGGAATATAGAAAAAAAAATCATAGAAAGGGATCTAAAATTGAAATTTAGAGTAGAAGGTGGTAGAAAACATTCCAAGTAACAATAATCTGCGAGGAACTTGTTAGGTCTCTGTAGTTTGCAAGATTGGCAAGAACAAACACTGCAGAGCCAACATCAAAACCACTTTGGAATCTTAGGATCTAGCCCTCCTAGATTCAGAGAGGCATATCTCTTTATAAGTGTTTTCAAAGATATTATCTTTAAGGTTTATGATATGATATTAGGCTAGTTATAAAGCACAAGGATTTTTGTTTGTTTTGGTTGGGATGAATATCATTAAAATGAAGGAAGCATTTTGAAGGGTAAAGTTGTGAGTAGGTTGAAAATGTTTCAGCTGATAGGATAAGTGAGAAACAATGTCAATCCATTGGGCTATGCAGTCATAAAGGATTTAATTGCACAGCAAGTTTCAAGAGTGGTCTATGGGGAAAGTCATCTATGTCAACAGATCTCTTTAAGTTGATTTATGGTATGAAACATTAAAGTGTAGTGAAAGAAGCAAACATATAAGAAAACAAAGAGTAGCTTAAGATCAAGTAAGGACTTTTAACCTAGCCTGCTTTCAGCATACTCAAAAGGAAAACAAAGAATAGCTTAAGATTAAATAAGGACTTTTAACCTAGTCTGCTTTCAGCATATTCTTATAAGAAAACATTTAAGAAAACAAAGAATAGCTTAAGATCAAGTAAGGACTTTTAACCTAGCCTGATTTCAGCATATTCAAAGGAAAACATTCAAGATTTAACATAAAAAGTAGTCTAAGATCAAGTAAGGACTTTTAACCTGGCCTGCTTTTGACATACTTTCAAGGGATCTTTTCAAAGCAACTGTTGGAGAAGAAACTAGAGGACAGGGCTAACCATAAACTTCTCTAATTCAACTTTAGTTAGCAAACTTTGTAAGAACATTCAAGGATAGAATCTCAAGTTTTACTCGGCAAGACAAGGGCTCACCAACATTCCTTGACTGATCACACTCTATTGAATTATCCTCAAATACACAATCAGCAGAAAACATAAAGATAAAGATTTTACAGTGAGATTTAGGGTACTTGATATTAAATCCTAATCCATATTTTTTGTTCTTTATCAGAGAAAATGGACAGTATGGAAAACATGAGAAAAATAACAATTTACAATAAGAAAAACATCACCATTAACATAGAACAGGATCCCATAAATCAGCTTGTATTTGATGTTCAAACCAATTACAATCTTCAAGTCCAGTGAGTCTTTACAACTTCAAACTTCTCATCTAAGCCTATCTTTCTTCTATTACAGAACAGAACTTCAGCAGCCTCAATTGCTATTTACATTCAATGAGTATTCAGAGACCAACCCCTACAATGTGTTCCTCATGGAGTTTTTATAGAAGAATGAGGAGGTGAAGTGTAAGAAGGATTTATTCGTTCAATTAATGAAGAGTAAGTGCTTCTTGGCCCTTGAGAGGCTCATTGGAGAAGAAATGACATGTATTAACTCTTATTAATCGATTTTACATTAAATTTCATCAACTTCAGTTACTTTTTTTGAATTTGGGGGTTTTTGGTAGGCTAGCCATTAATTTTGAGTTGTCTTTGGAAAAATATCTCTGACTGTGCATTTACTGTGTAGTCTTTTGAGAAAACAAGTCTGTAGGTGGCATTTTTGGCTTTAATTTCCTTACTGATGTGGCATTTGGAGGCTTCCTTTACTGATCCATCTGTCTTAATACCTTAAAACACTAATTTAACTGTGATTTTGTGTTTTAAGGCTAATCATGCCTTTTTCATTCTTCTTTGGTCTTCAATTTGTCCTTTTGTTGACTGTATCCACCTTTAAACTGTGTTTTAACCTTAAAACAACAGGATTAAGCCTTTAATCCTTAAAACTTATGCATTAACCCTTTTAACTTTGATTGTTCGCTAGCTTTCCCTTTAATCCACTGTTTTAGTCTTTAACTCTTTGATTAAGTCATAAATCTCCAGGCTTTTGACTTTAAACTTTATCTTCAAGCTTTATCTTCACTTTTCTTTCTTCTTTGCTATGGACAGGAGGTTTTTGGTGCGTTGGAGGGTTTGACCATGTAACCAGTGCTCATAAAGCACGGATCAACTATGAAATGATGACTGACAATCCCTTTTGCACAATTTTTTAACCTATGTTTGGACCACGAGGGTCCTTATCTTCTGGCCCTACCCTTTACTAAACTGTGGGGAGGGTTTCTGCTTCAAAATCATCATAAAACCTACAAAAAACAACAAATTATTATAAAACCCTGCGTTATGTGAATGAAAACTGCTTTGGAGGCTAGCGAAGGCGGAGGAGCTTATACAGAGGGGCGGAGTATGCAGGCGAAGGAGTGGAGGAGGTTTCATGGAGAAAAACCCACGAAAACCAGTGTAAAAACTGTATTTGGAACGAAAATGGGCAAAGTGGTTTTACGAAAATCATCGGCGGTTTTCGCGCAGCAAATGGGTGGTAAGCGGTTTTTTTCAAAACGAACGCGATCCAATTGTTGCGCAACACGCATCCCTTACGAAACCAGCGGTCTCACGTGGATTCGGGTGGTTAAACCCTAGACGGAAGATTTATGCGAAACACGATATCAGCCGTCGGATGAGGGGGGGTAGATCCGACGGTGCAGAGAGGAGCGCGATGGAAAGGTGCGCGGGCATGGAATTAGGTGGGAGCCAGGTGGCAGCGAGTGATTGGATGAGGGATTGACGTAATGGATGGTAGGCCCCGGCGGGATTTGATGTCGGGAGTAAACAAGAGTCGCCGGATCTCATAGATAGACGATGAAGATCGTTTGTAGGGGTGAAAGGATAGAGATGGGTCAGACGATCACAGGACGAAAGGGGCGGTGTAATAGCCATTGATCTTTAAAGATCAACGGTTGGGATTGCTTTGTAAAGTGATAAGGCGGGGGTAAGGGAAAATAAGGGAAGGAAGGAAGTGACGGTGGGATTAGGTCGAAGGCTCGGTCCTGTGGAGGGATAAGGTGACCAAGAGCGGAGGGAAAAGAGCTAAGGAAATAGCAAAAATGGGCAATCGACGGGTCAAATGTGGGCCCTCAGATCCTATGGATCTACAGTGTAGATCTCATCGGGATATTGTTTATCGGAGTGGGCAATTTATAAAGAAAATGCAAGTTTTAAATGAAAATGTTGATGTGATGGGGACTTTAAACATAGGCGTTGAGGCATGGTCCTGTGGAGGAATATGTGACCAGGGGCTAATCCCATCGGAAGGGAAAAAAGGGAGCGTTGTGATGAAAAAATGGAAATGTCGATAAGCGATGGCGCGATAAGGGCTTAAGTCTTTAGCGTGATGTTTTGGGCCTTGGTTCTGTGGTAAAAAAGAAGGAAGGGGGCTTAAGCCAAGGGGGCTTAAGGCTTAAAAGGGGCGAAAGAGGCTTTTCAAAGGTTTTATGCATTTTTTGCGGGTTTTTCATGGTTTTTTTGAAGTTCTGATAGCTAAAAGGAAGGGTTTTTAAACCATAAAAGGGGTTTTATAGCTATAAAAGGGGATTTTTTAGAGGAAAATGGAGGATGAATAAGAGCAAAAATGAATGAAAATAGGTTTAGAAAATGATGGAAAAAGGCCTAAAAACAGTCTTTTTGGATATCAACATGGTTTTTTGGTGGATTTCTTCAATGAAACAGCAGTGAAACTCAATTTTTAGTTTAGGCAACATCACAAGACATCAAGAATGAGCAATTTTCTATGAAAATAATCTCTTGAAGGCTTTAAGACCTGTTTTAGATATCATTTGCTATGACAAAAATTTACTGATGGCTAACAGAACTATGAATTCCCTATTTTGGTTATAGAAATCAGTGTTAAATTCTTCAACCTAAGTTGAAAAACAAAGGGATAGGAATTTGTTGGGTAATTTTCTTGATTAAGAATGAGAATCATTGAGAAAGGGGAGGTGTCAAGGAATTAGTAGTTAGAGAAGGACTCCCTTTTTGTTGTACAAGCCAATTGTAGCAACTCTATGATGGTAGGCCCTATTTCAATAGGTTTTAAGACAACATATTAATTTCTATGTATGAGGGAGAGTTTACTTCATAACTCTACCGTGCAATGAACACTATTAATGTTAGAGTGAGTCTTCCTCTTATGGCATCAAATTTGGCTTGGGGATGACTAGGTGTAAGAGAATTACAGTGTAGCTAAGCCTATTGTTAGGTGGAGAGAGGCTCTCCCTTCATCATTTACAAAAATTTATTGGTCTTGATCAAATTAATTCCTTTTGTTTAATATTTGAAATGTAAATCATTTTCACTTAATGAAAATGAATGTTCATGACTATGCACTTGTGAAATCTACTTGTTGAAATTGTAACTTGGGTTATGTGATACATATTCATCACATGAATTGGTTTTTTTTTCTCTATAATGGATGTGTAATTTTCATATTCCTAACTATTGATTTTAATTTTCTCATATGATGTGTTTTTCATGATTATGGACATAAATGTAATGAATCACATGACCGTAGGATTATTGTGTTTTAGTCCTAGATATATTTAATGATTTTGGTAGTACTATCCATTTTGAATAGAAGTAATCTATCTCTAAGAAAAATAGGGAATGTTAACCCCATAAACCTCTCGAGCATCCATAATGGTTGGTTGGTTTTGGAAGACTCTTAGTGACTCACAACCATGGGAGCTAGACCTAGTCCAAATAGGAAAGAGAAGCCTTGGATCTATTGTTTATGAGTATATTTCCCCCTTGATGATGTGGGCTCAATAAATTCATTTATTTTAAAATGAAGACTTAGTGGAAGGAGTCTTATAGAACATCTAATACAAGGAGTTAGATAGTTCACTAAAGGACTTGTGAATTGATGGTGAATTCTATTGAAAGGATTGTATAACCTATAAAATGAATATGACTCTTAATATATTTGTGGGAAGCTCAAGAATTCTATTGATATCAATGTTTGATATTTAAAATAAGGCTAGTGTGGATTACAACGTCCTTAGGAGGATTCAAGAAAGCATCTACTCCGTCAGAATGAAAATCAATATTTAAATAAGGATGAAAATACCTATTGGAAAACTATAATTCTCTTGAATTTTGAGCATTAAAACTTGGTTATTGAATTTTAAGCCCTATACCTTTGTCACAAGAGCTAACAAGGGCTACATATGTGTGCTTAACCAAAATGGGGCTAAAAGGTATAAGTCCAACAGAGTTGCAATGTCCCAAATTTATGGATATTTGGATATCTGGGAATATGGATCTATTTCAAGCATGTTGATCTAACAAAGGTCATATGAAACTAAAAATAAATGGAGTTTAAGTGTAAACCCAAATTTGCATGCCAACAAGGTAGATTGCATGGTGGATACGATGAGTCCACATGAGTTAACCCCCTAATTTCTAGTGAACTAGGGAGTGATGTGACATGTGGATATAATAGAGTGCCATGGCATGTTGATGTGCCATGTTGATGTACTAAGATGATGTGGCATGATGTCATGGCACGTTGATGTGGCATGTTGAGGTGGCATACTGACATAGCATAGTGGACAAAGAAAATGGATGTGGAAGCTAATGCGGCTATCGACATATTGGATGACATGGAGAATGGGGTTATGATATTCAAAACTTTTGTCATTTTTAGGATTTTCCATATGTATGAATATAAAACTTTTAATTAATTTAATTTATGAAATGTTTTGGATAGACAGATCCTAGATATTTGGATCTATAACTTTTAATTTAATATATTTATCATATATTTTGGATGAGCATATTCTAGATATACAAATATCCAAAATTTTATAAAGGGAATTTTAGAATTACACATATCTAGATGCAAGCAAGTAGGTTGGCATGTTGGCTTGTGGACATGTCACTACACGATGGTAACACATGGATGGAGGATGGAACATGTAAGGAACATAATTGATGAGGTGGCCCTATATGGTGACAAAACATGGAAAAAATACAACCACATGTCAACAACATGATTGTTGATGTGACACTAAGAGGGGTAAAACATCTAAGAGCCATAACTTTGTATCTATAGCTCAAAATTTGATGAAATTTATGTCATTGGAACTCTCTTAATGAGAAGAAGACAATGGTGACCTTAAAAATGATATTCAATATTGTCAAAAGAAGAGCAAATTTGTGTACCTCACATCCATAAGTGACCTTGGGGGTTGAGAATGTATACATAGTACCCTCAAAATAGCATAGAGGAGAGTGTATGTGTGGCACATAGGTACATAACTATACTTTTAAGAGACACTTATATATTTTCTTGAAACATAAAAAGGAGATGTATTGGAGTTTGAAACATACTAACTGCATACATATCATTGGGGTTCTATGTACACTTGTGACATGGATGGTAGTAGTTGTGCGAGTAGATCAAAGTTGAGATATTATTCATAACTGGAAAATAAGTGCATAAGTATTCTTTGAGAAAATTGTATATATCCTAAAACACAAGAAACATAAGAGAGAGGTGTGCTAGAGCTTGATACATACAAAATTGTATAAATTTGCTTCAAATGCAAGAGGGATGCATGCTAGAGCTTGATATAAACTAACAACTTAGAGTTTAAAGGCCTCCATTGGCATCATTATGCCAATGTTCTTCCCTTATTTTTTCTTGTTTCAATCAAGTAAGAGGATATGGTTGTGTATATTGATTTGAAGGAACTTATCACCATGAGTCTACTTAATAGATTTGTATGTTTTCATAGGGGCCTTATTTTCATGGATTTGGAACTAACAAAGCATGGGATAAAATAAAACAAAAACTGACCAGAAACAATGGTAATACAAAACGGTTGCTTGCACAAAAAAACACTAACTCTATGAGCATATATGTACTATTACTATATTGTTTGGTATTTAGGTATGGGCTTGAAAAATAATATGCATTGTTGCATAGACCTCAATTGGCCTCTTCACTAGCCAATTGGTAACTATCCTAGTCCTGAGGTGAGCTTCCAAAGGAACAATAGGCCAAATATGCTAGAAATTTATAGAGTTCGCTAAAGCATAGGTTGAAGCATACAAGAAAATCATTCCATGGGATCTAGTGGTATACACATCAACAGATAACAATGCATATGTAGTGTATGCATGAGCTGAGACAAAATAAAATAAATTAGAGCATTTCATCAAGTTTATGTAGTTCCAACAACAACAAAGGAAAATATATCTCCAATTCTAGATGCAATCGAGATGGCAATAAACACCTATTAATATCTAAGCTAGAATTTGTTATGAAGCATACATTTATCATGCAAGAGTTCTGAAGCATAACATCAACATTTTGGGAATTTTTCATCTTCATACAACGTGGTCGGAAAATGAAACAAATGAAGAACTGTACTATAATTTGAGAAATTGTGATGTGTTTTTATACCTGAGCGAAATAAGAACTTGCAAATTGGAGGGGACACTTGTGCAGTTTTAATGCCCATTGAATCCTATGAAAAGAAAATAACACTCAATGTCGATTCCCACCTCTATGAGAACAACATGACTTTTACATCCATCTTCAATGCTAATTCCTATGAAAAGAAGGGATAATTTTAGTGAACAGTTGTTGTAGAACATGGTATTCTCTATTTATCTGGATCTCTTCAGCTATTAGGATTAACCAAGACCTTTTACTTCTATGATGTTAGAAGAATTGAATTTAAAAGAATAGGAAAATCCACATGTGCATACTGTAAAGAAGATGAAATGTGATGACAACCATCAAATCAAGAACACAAAAAACATTGATAACGGATTTCACCCAATGTGGGTTACGTTTCTAGGCCCGATGTCATGAGAGTGGATGCTACTTCATTTAATGCTACAAATGATGGTGATGTACATGATATGTTCTTTGTCATTACAAGGACAAATACCCTCAACCTGAGTGGTGTGTCTCTCCACGAGACATTCTCCCTCCAGGAACTCTCACTCAAATGGGTCCTCCTTCAGCAAGACAAGCTAATAAAATCTCCCATGATGTGGAAAACAAGTATCCCTCAACATAATAGAAATCAGGGAATTCAACAATAAGAGCATCATATCAGCAAAATAGAAGACATGACATAGCTGCATCATATACATCTACTTTCGATGATGGCTGAAAAATAAAAAATTCAGATGCTGAAATGGACTACACCACTGAATTTTTGGTGATGAATGGTGCAAAATCGACTGTAAGCTTTTCCAATTATTACACTGTCAAATTTTGGACCCTCGAGAATCTTGAAGATTCCCCCAAAGATTCCTTCTTGAAGATCGTTGAAAGATCTTCTACTCAGATGAATATTATGAGCACACCACTGCGCTCCTTGTGAAATTATGAGAAAAATGACTATAAATTTGGCATCATTCTGACACTAGAAAAAATCAACCTCCAAAGGAATCTAAAGATTCCTCAAGATTCTTAAAAGATTCTTAATTGCTGGCCACCTGCATTTATGGTGCTTATATAGATAATCTGACTACATGGTTAGAATCCTAGTGAGAAAGCATGTAAAAATGACTATAAGCATGACAAATTTTGTCACTGGCATCTCTAACTCTCAAAGGAATCTTTCTCAACGTCTTGACATATTCTTAGTTCATGGTTCCGCTCCGCTCTCCACCGTTGGGCCCCCGACTAAATAAATGAGGATTTGATATAGTGGTTTGGTGACAGAAAATATAAAGCGTATTATTTGGTTCGTTTGTGGCTTATATAATTGGCGGCAAGCAAGTCGGATTTCAAATCCCCACCCATCCAAAATAGGGTGCTTTGAAATGAAATGAAATTTTAACGTCCACGAGACTAAAAATAGTCTATGGGACAATGAGTTACCTGTTTTTAGCCTTTTGCAATTCAGTCCTTTTCTTATTTAGATTAATGATGAGGTGGTCCAACCTTCCAACAATCCCATCGTTGAAAGACAATGCCAAGAAACTGATGCTAACATATTCCCATAGCTTTCTCTAATGTCTTTGAACGCATCACATTCCAAAATGAAATGTTTTTCTGAGTCCACTGCCCCAGACGTGAAAAATGTACACACTCGTTCTTCCCAAGCTTCTTTAGGCCTTTTCCACCATCCTATTTCACACCGAAGATTATGCGATTTGGTTCTTAATTGAGCAATAAGAACCTTTACCCTCCATGAAATGTTAGGCCCAGTGTACTCTTTTTGTTGGAGATCATACGTAGAGTTGAATTTTTCAATGTAGTACTTCTTCTTTCTACTCAACTCTTTTCCCCAAACCTGTTTATGAAATTTCTCCATAATAAAAGTCTCTAGCTCTTTGCTATTTGCGGGACAAGCATTGAGATAGATATTCCATTTTTTCATCCAAGTGTAGTTTTGTCTCATCCATGTTTTCTTTCTTTCAGTCATGCCTTCCTTGAAGATAACATTAGGCCATCTACCTAGTCCCATTTGCTCAATTATTTTTAGATATCTTATGAGCCGCACCATAGAAATTACTTCGATGGAAGTTGCTCATGTTTCACTCAAAATTATCTCATAAGGTACCAAACTTTTTATTTTGAACTTGCTCATGATCAAGCGTTTTTGGATTTTCTCAATTAGCTTCCATTTTGAGACAGGGGTGCTGCTATCCCATAATTCACACCCATATAACATCACTGGACAAAATAGGAGTCCAAAAAGCACTTTAATTGTTTTCAAATCCCATAACTCTACCTCTCTGCATCTATTTTGAAGAGCATATAATGCTTTCCACCCTCCTAAGATTCTCTTCTTTCTGTAGTCCTCCCAATTAAGTTTGTTGTTGAAATCAATCCAGAGGTATTTGTACTCATTTACTTCTTCTAGAATGTTCCCTTCAAAGAAGAACGTATGGTGACTCTGCGTCCTTTTATTAGAGAAAATCATTATCTTGGTCTTGCTAATATTGACTTGCATCGCGTGACTGCTCTACAAAAACGCTGAAGGGAGTATAGGTGCATATGCAATCCATGGGCCGATTTAGAAATCAATACAAGATCATCAGCATATAAAATAAGCTTTATCACAAACTCCCCCAATCGAACACCATCCCCACCTTGCAAATTTAGCCACTCTTCAATGTCACTTCTAAAGATTTATGAAATACGCAATGAGGTTCTAATTTTTTTGACTTTCACCTCTTCATAAAGCCTATGAATGACAACTCTATAATAGATGACAACTCTATAATGCAAAGGAATTTCAAGTTCTTCCATTCTACACCACAACTTATCTCTAGGGATTGTGTCAAATGCCTTGTTGAAGTGAACAAAACAGCAGAATACTTATTCTTTATCCCCCCAAACGTTTTCAATAATGTGTCTCAATGTGATGTCGTGGTCCATTGTACAATGCTTCAGCCTAACACCCACTTGTCTTTTTTCTCTCTTTGCTTTTACTTATGCTCACTGATTGATTCTATTTTCTACCATGCTGCCGAAAAGATTTGCACACAAAGGATTGATCATAATGGTTCTATAATTGGACGGATTATTAATGTCTCCACTTTAAAAAAGGGGTATTGCTAGGCTAGTTCTCTAGTCTGTTGGGAAATCTTGTTGAATGATGTTGTTGAATATTTCCATGATGTGCAGTGCAAGAGTGTTCCTTTCTCATTTTAGATACTAGGCTTGAAGTTCAACCAAGTCTTTTGTCTTTCCTGTTTTCAACTTCTTAATTCCAATCTCCACCTCTTGTAATGTGAAGAGTTGTGTAGTTGTGTTGAGCCCCGGGGGAGGATAGAGTTGTCTTGCATATTCAAACCATAGATTGGCTGTAATATTATTTTCAATTTTCTTCTTCCAAGGTTGAAGTTCCTTTCATGATAGCTTTGGGTTATTCTTTCCTAGATATATTAACTCTTCTCGTGTTGTTTGCATGAACTCATCTTTTTTCTTTTTTAATATCTGTTTATATAACTTTACATTCATCTTATCCTTTCCTGTCTTTTTCAAGGTTCTCCTTGCCATTTTGGATTCCTCATCAAACCAAGAATTTACAGGAAAGCAATTTGATTCTTATTTCCTATTTTTTCTCTTTTGCACTTCTAAAGTGCCCTTTGAGTTATATTTGTTAACTTATAACTCTTGAAGCTTTGGAAACCAGTTTTCTCTTTATGAATTAATATCTCCAGCATTGTCTTGAAGATAGTACAATTTTCTTGTGTTAGAAGAGTTTTTCCCCTTGGTAGTGATTGCCGAGAGCATTGGGTTTTTCTCTTATGCTGCATTTCTTCTACCCATGATAACTTCATATAAATTGGGTTATGGTCTGATTTTAAGTCCCAATTATGCTCTCCAATCTTAACTTCGTATATCTTTTCTATCAAGCTTTGTGAAGAAATCACATAATCAACGACACTTGCCCAATTGTAAGTGTTTCAAGTGAAATTCCCAGACCTTTTCCATGTGTCTAGACCATTGAAAATAATTAAGTTGAAAGCCCCACACGGTGTAAGCAATTCCTCTCCAAAATGATTGCTAACTTTGTCATCTTTTGAACATCTCACCCATTGGGGATTCTCCTCTTCAGTGAGCCAAATAGGACTGATCCTCCTTGCAACAAAGAATACTAGCTTACTGATTTGTTGTTCTAGCATTAAAATCACCCACTAAAAGCACTTCTCCCTATTGATAGTACGCGATAACATCTTGCTTTAAAGTTGCATACGGATCCTTATTGTCTAGCCCCTTATTTTTGTAAGTTTTTGAGACTTAAGGGGAAAAATAGCATGCTACAATTTTTATGTGATTCTCATTCTCTAATATTTTGAACCATAAATATTGTTTATTTTCATCTTCTTTTATCAACTGAATGTGACAACTTTCCTTTTCTTTCACTAAAACTAGTATTCTCCCATACCCTTTGCCATTTTCTGCTACTTCCGTGAGACAAATTATGTCTCTACCTTCCGCAATAGGCCCTAACCTAGGTCCCCTCCTCCAAGGGTAGCCTCTACAATTCCAACAAACTAAACTTAGGTAGACCTGGGTAGGATTTGACTGCTACGCAGTTTGACACTTAAGACTCAACGAGTCTTTGCCCCTTTCCATCCATGTTGCTCTTGTTGCTTCCTTCATATTATTGAATTCTCTATTTTTTCTTTACTATCAACTAGCTGCCTTGTTTTTTCCTGAGTCCCAAACACTGCAATAACTGCTTTAGCATTGTACAACCATGCCCTTTTCCCTTCATTTCTTGGTGCCCAAATTTTCTTTACTTCTTCCCTTCTCTCCTCTTGTTGTTCGCTGGTTAAATCTTCATCTAAGAAGAAGTGTAAGTCTTTCAAGAGTTTCATTTTGCTCAAGAGATGGTGTTTGTCTTGCATGTTTTCCATGGTGACTTTTATGGGATGAGGCCTCTCTTCACATATCTTCCCCACCCTCCTTGCTTGGCAAATTTGCCCTTTCCAATGTAGTTTTTCTTTCAGAAAGTCCCTTGTCAAATTGAGAGTACTTTCATTCCTCCCATAATGTCTTATTCCCCTGATAATAAAGTTTGTTTCCCTATCTTTTCCTTCTTTGTGTTCTCTTTCTTGTGCTCTACGAGCACTTGTATTTTCTTCTTCTATTGTCCTTATGTAACCATTAGTGTCTTCAACTCTATCTTTGATTTCTTTTGGACCATCATCCCTATTGTTCTTTTTTGTCTTCTCTTTTGAAAGATCTGCTTGTTGAGATACTTGTGTATCTACCTGAGTTGCTTTAGAAATTATCACATCCTTGTTTACTGCACTTGATCCTGTCATGGTTTGACACGCTGTCTTTATGCTTTGCCATTCTTGTTTTCCTGTATCTAGAGCCTCTTGTAACATTGTTACATGTTCTTTTAAAATTCTAACACCGATTTGCAAATGTGATCTCTGAAATTTTGAGGTCATTTCCCTGTTCGTTGGCTTCCAGTTGTCTTGGTCCTCATCAATTCTTTGACATATAGATCTAATGACCAAGTAAGAGGTGTGGATGTGGGATTGTAAATGGTTGACTCTTTTTTATTTTTGCTGCTTATATTTCTTTCTCTGGCACTGTTTACTTTTTCTTTGTTTGTGTTTTTGTTTCCATTTGAGGAGAGCAAGCCTATGCCCTAAAATACTCCAATATTGCTCTGCATTTACCCAGATCCATTTTCATATTTTATTTGTTGAAACAATTTTGACTTGACCTAAATAATTAATGTCCACAAAACCTGATATTTTGTTATTGATTTTCGATCCATTTTAAAATGAAAAAAAAATCGGCCAATGATTTCGCTGTAAGTCATCAAAAGCACCGAAAGAAAGTCCTGGCAAAAATATTTTACACGCGGCACTGCATTGAACGCCGAAAACCAAATTGGCGCACAATTTTTTTATTTGCCACCGGTTTAAGTTTGACGGTCGGTTGTTTTATGCGATACGACACATAGGGCCGCCCGTTGGAACTTGGGAGCCGGGCGGGTTCAGGCTCCACATAACATACCATGGTTGTAAAATTAAATTGGCCCCGTTTCATTGTATACAATAATACAATGGTATGCGCTTGTTTTTAACTACCCGCCACTTCCATTTCCAACAAACCGTTAGTTTTTTAAAAATTCCAAACCATACGTTGGGTTTAATGTTTTTTTTTTTGTTAGACACCCATTTTGTTTGGAATAATATGGTATAGTGTAACCATATTTATATGATTTTTGATGTTTAATGGTTATTTTTTTATACACCCATTTTGTTTGGAATAATATGGTATAGGTTAACCATATAACCTCCCATTACATACGTTGGGTTTAATTTTTTTTTTTTGTTTTTGTTTTTTTGGGTTATACACTCATTTTGATTGGAATAATATGGTATAGTGTAATCATATTCATATGTTTTGTTTTGTTTTTTTTTTTTTTTTTTAAATTATGTTTAATGTTTTTTTTTGGGTTATACACTCATTTTGTTTGGAATAATATGGTATAGTGTAATCATATTCATGTGATTTTGATGGTTTTTTTTTTTTTTTTTTTTGGGGTCATATACTTATTTTGTTGGGCTTAATATGGTAGAGTTGAATCATATTCATGTGATTTTTGATGGGTTTAGTTTTTTTTGGGTCATACATCTATTTTGTTTGGATTGATATCATATAGTGTAATCAGTTTTTTATTTTTTATTTTTTTCCATACATTCATTTTGTTTGGATTAATATGATATAATATAACTATCTTCATATGATTTTTATTTAGATTAATATGGTATAGTGTAATTATATTCATATGATATGGTTATTTTAATAACTATTTTTATTTGAGAGTTTAAACTTTTGTGATATATATCCATTATTTTTCAGAAAATTTTTATTGTATAGCAATTTTTATATTTTTAAATGATTTTATTACATTTTTTAATAATATGGTTATTTTATTACTTTTTTGATATAGGTTTGTTATATATATATATATATATATATATATATATATATATATATATATATATATATATTGCAGGGATAAAGAACCAATGGATGAGCACCAAGTGTCAATGGCTAATAGGCCACTAGTCGACAACCATGTAATCTGTGGATCCCACCTGTTGACTGGGATGCCATGTGGCACACTGTGAGCCCCACTTTTTCCCTACCTTGTTAAACTTTAAACTGCAATAAGTTGATCATAAGAACTCGAATTTGAGTGTCGTCTGCGCCACCATAATCGTATCAACGAGCTCTACAACTTGATATTGTTTTGGATACATTTTAAAACTTTGATTTTCGAGCTTTCCTGAGCCCTCTTTGACTTTTGAGCATCTCTGGAGCCACCCAAATCATCTACATATCCATCATGTAACAAAACACAAGTTTTTGTATTAACTTCTATATGTTTCATTCATGCATCGAAGAGAATGTGGTTAATTATTTGTTTTCCATAGTTGGATTGGGTTGGACATGCCCTCAAGTTCCATCGCTATCTTTGGGTTAATGCCTTACCTCTCACATAAAGATTTGTCTTCCTCCACCCCTTATATTCCTTCAACCATTTTAATTGTTGGAAATTTGTTGACTAATATTTGCAATGAAAATGTAAAGTAATCCCCCAACATGTGGAATGCTCACTCAACCCCATTCCTAGTGAGTGTAAAATGCCTACACAGTCTGAAGGTAAGATGACAACATAAGTTGGATTACCCCAACTCATAACCACATGCAGGGCTAATATGTCTACAATACAATAAAATATAAAATACCCCAATGCATCTATGCAAGTCTCTTGCATAATCAACATGTTGCTGCTTTGAATTTTGTTTTCTTTTTTCATCCTCCATGGTCAATTTAAACACCATTTTTCTACACATTGAAATAATGGTTAATGACATCCATATAGAACTTTTAAATCATTAATGCAAGAGAAGTCACTACAAGAGGTTGAGACGTGAACATACGTAAATATACTTTCATTTTGATAGTTGATAAAGAATAGCTTCCTCCACCATAAATCAACAACACAAAATTACCTTACGAACCTTTGGTGGTGTTTTTCTATATTTTATAAATGTTATGACAAGGGCTTAATAGATTCTGTGGAGAAATAGTTGTAGGTGATCCGGATTTATGCAGGAATGCAATAGAATAAACATATAACCATAAATATAAAGATGCAGTGGAAATAACACTTCATTTCATTAATATCAAAGAACTGAAATTTGCTTACAGACAGAATGGAAATAAACTAGCTAGGGCACTGGTAGCTATCTCTGAGAAGAGATGTGGCGGCTACAGGCCTCTGAACTAAGTTACAATGAGGCTTGAGGGCCTATTTATTATTTATAAACAATGGAAAACCCTAAATATCCAAAACCCTAACCCTAAGAGATGAAGCGCCAAAACTATGGGCCCTGTTTGGGTAAATTGGTGTTTCAACTTCCCGGGGACGTAACTTTGGCATACGATCTCCGTTTGATGCAAACCATACCTCGTTAGAAAGATATATCCGAGGAATAAAAATTTTGAGTGAGCTCCCGGTTTCCCCAAAAAACGTTGTTTAGGGCCTCAAAACAGCTCCGGAAGTTCAGGACCCGAAAAACTGCTAAAAATAGTAAGTTGTGCTATAATTGAAAAACTGAAAGAGGCAATGGTGGGGCCCTAAGTGGAATAGGCGGGTGGCCACCAATATCCACTTGGATCATTCCTCCCCCCTTAGGAAGCAATGGTCCCCATTGCGTTGAGTTCCTCCCGAGATGAGGAAAATTCTGTTGAACTTGGTCCCTGGTGAACCACTTGCCTTGGTGCAGGAGTTAGCCAATTTTGACAACCCGATACAGTTGGATCTTCTGTTGGTGAGTGTTCTTGATTTGCATGTCCATGATACAATCTGTGGTGCCCTGTTCCATGCAGTCTGGGTTTAACTCTTTTGGTGTGATTTCTTCTGCAATGTCGGAGGTGTCCAATAGAGGTGGGAAGTAGGGACGAAGGCAATCTACATTGAATACAGGGTGCAGACCAAGGAATGGTGGAATACTGAGCTCGAAGGCATTGTTCCCTACAGCCTTGGTGATGGTGTACGGCCCGTATCGGAGCGGGCGAAGCTTGCGGTGGGGACCAGTGAGGCGCTCCTTCTGTAAATGTAGCCACACTTTGTCGCCCACCTAGAAGTTGTGTGGCACCCGATGTTGATCATAGCATTGCTTATACTTAGCATTGGCTCTGTCCAATATGTCATGAACCTGTTGGCGGATGTGCTTAATGCGCTCGATGAAGCTATTTGTTTTGTCAACTTCAGACTGGACATGAGCCGAATCGGCATGAGTGGCCGCAAATGGCATGGCTACGTCAATGCGACATAATGGATGGAATCCCAAGCCCACCTGAAAGGGGATGTGGTCGATTGAGCTGTGAAGAGCTTGGTTATAACTGTGTTGTACATAGGGGAGGCTCTCATCCCATGTGCGTGGATTCTTTGAATTGTACATGTGCAGAATGTGTACAATCATTCTGTTGATAACCTCTATCTGGCCATCTGTTTGGGGATGGAAAGCTGTGGACTTGGTGAGCTTGGTGTCCAACATTGACCAGAGGCTGGACCAAAATGTGTTGAGGAACCTGTTGTCGCGATCTGATATGATAGACTGTGGGATCCCAAAGTGCACCCACACTCGTTCAAAGAAGAGTTTAGCAGTGGCTTCTGCTGTGATATTCTTCTTACAGGCCGCCATGATGGCCATCTTCGAGAATTTGTCAACGACCACGAAAACACAGTCATTTCCATTCTTAGTAGAAGGCAGGCCCGACATGTAATCCATGGAGATGGATTCCCAAGGTCGACTAGGGGTAGGTAGTGGAGTATATAGGCCTTGCTTCTTGATGTTCGGTTTGGCAATGGCACAAGCAGTGCAGGATCTGATGTGCTTCTTGACATCCTTTCGAAGGTTCGGCCAATAGAAATACTTCTGTAGTATTGCTACTGTTTTCTCGACCCCGAAATTCCCAACGAATCGACTGTAGTGTGCTTCCCATATCATCTTGGCACGCTCGCTTGAAGGAACACAAAGGTGTCCCAGGTGACATAAAAGTGCATCTTGGAGGTGAAAATTTGGAACTTGCGTACCCCCCAAGAGTGCCTTGTAAGTGTGGCCGAATTCTGGGTCACTCTCATAGAGAAGCGGCCAATTAGAAGTCTCGTGCCCACAAGAGTTGAGCACGGTGGTGAGCGCCACGATCGGTGGTCGGCTGAGGCAGTCTGCAACATTATTGGTGCTACCCTTCTTGTACTTGATGTTCAAATGAAACTGTTGCAGATATGTGGACCACTTATGATGGCGATCATTCTGCAACTTCCCTTGTGTCTGTATGAACTGCAGGGGCCTGTGGTCTGTGTGGATGATTGTTTCCTTCCCCAAAATGTAATGCTTCCATTATCGACAAGCTTGCACAATGGAGTACATTTCTTTGTCATATGTGGGGTACTTGCGAACTGTGTCAGACAATGTCTCACTGTGAGATGCCACTGGATGTCCCTGTTGAGTAAGAACTGCCCCAATAGCATAGTCAGAGGCATCTGTCTCGATCTCAAATGGATGTTGCAAGTCTGGTAAAGTGAGCACTGGGGCAGAACAGAGGCGGTTTTTCAGTTCTGTGAACGCCTTCTGTTGAGGTTCCGACCAAAAAAAATTTTCTCTCGCTCCTCCCTTGGTGACTTGACTCAAGGGCCAAGTGATATGAGAGAATCCCAGCACGAACCTCCGATAGAAATTAGCAAGACCCAGAAAGCTGCGAAGCTCTGTTATAGTGGTTGGGGCTGGCCAATCCCGAATGACTTGGATCTTGGCTGGATCCACATGCACCCCCTTTCATCAATAATGTATCCCAGATATTGAACCTGGGTCATGCCAAACGTGCACTTCTCCAAATTGGCACACAACTTGTGTTGCCGCAGTGTTTGGAGGACTTGTCGGATGTGATGAAGGTGCTCTTCCCAAGTCTTGCTGAAGATCAGAATGTAATCCAAGTACACCACTACGAATGAGTTGGTGAATGGCCGCAAGATGTCTTCCATCATCCTCATGAAGGTTGCGGGAGCATTCGTCAACCCGAAAGGCATGACCAGCCATTCAAAAAGGCCTTCCTTAGCTTTGAAGGTAGTCTTCCACACATCAGAGGGTTCAATTGGTACCTGGTGATACCCAGACTTCAGGTCGATCTTACTGAAATATTTTGCACCTTGGAGTTGGTCCAGAAGGTCATCAATCCGTGGGATGGGGTACCTATTCCGGACAGTGATCTTGTTCAGCGCCCGATAGTCAATACAGAGTCTCCACGTCCCATCCTTCTTCTGTACCAACACGATCGGGCTCCCAGAGGGCGATGAACTTGGTCTGATGTGACCTTTCTGCAACAGCTCCTGAATCTGCCTCTTGATTTCATCATTCTCCAGAACAGAGCGCCGATAGATCGGTCCATTGGGTAGCGGCGCACTTGGGGTCAGATCAATCGGGTGCTTGACCTGACAGTGCAGAGGAACCCCTGTGGGTGAGGTGAAGATGTCTCCGTACTCCTCCACAACCTTATCCATTTGTTGTTGTCGTGCAGAGGGGCCCTGTCTGGAGGTCGTGGCCACAGTCTTCTTCTTGCCCTGGGGGCGGATCATCAGGAAAACGAATTTCCTGGTTTGGGAAATGAGCTTATTGCATTGTTTTGCAGTAACCAAAGAGATAGTGGCAGGAGGTGGTACCTCTGGTATCCTGTACAACTTATTTCCCAAAGTAACAATAACAGCACGAGGTCGAGACTCATACACAGCATGACGCTTCCACAAGTATGGTTGTCCTAATAATACATCAGAAACATCAATAGGAGCAACGTCGCATAATACCTCATCCGTGAAGGGCTTGATGCTATAGGGAAGGCGACACTGCCGGCTGACGCGGAGATCTCGTCCTTGGTGAAGCCACCCGATGGTGTATGGATGTGGGTGAGCTGTGGTCGGCAAGCCCAACCGCTTCACGGCGCCTGCTGAAATGAGGTTCTTTTGGCTCCCATTGTCGACAATGAACTGTACCGGGGAGCCCTTTACCCACATCTGGGAGTGGAAGAGACGTTCCTCCTCCTCTGGATCTTCCGGTTCCTCCTTCTGGATCTTTGCAGTGGCAACAGTGGCATTGGGATATGCATCAATAATCTGTTTCCCTTTGTCATTCCCCTTGTCAGGTTCTGATTCAGAGTCAGAGCATGCATATGACTCAGAAGCCCATATCTCGGCCACCAGCGACTACTTGGGCCGACACTCACTTGTGTTGTGAGTGGAGCTCTTATGGAACTCACAGCACTTTCCTGTGTCCTTCTTTGGCTTTAGGTTGTTGTTCTTTACTTGTGGCTTTGACAGGTTGTCTTGAGCCACCATGCCTTGGCTCTGTCCTTTGTTTTGCAGTTTGGGAGCACCTTTCCTTTGCTTTTGATTCACAGATCCAAAGTCTCGCTTCTTCTGTTTAAATTTCTGCTCAATTTTGGTAGCATACCGATATGCCATACCAAGCGAGGAGATGTTGAGGAACTGCATTTCCTCTTGAATGTATCTGTGCAGACAACTGCGATACTTTAGCACCAGATGTTTCTCTGAATATTTGATACCCAATTTTGTGCGCAAGGTATGGAACAAATTCATTAGCTCATGCACATCTTGATCCCTTTGTTGTTGCAGCATGGTCCATTGTATGTAATTGTCCTCATAGCTCCCCATGGGATAGTATTGTTCCTTGATGGCATCTCAGAAAGAATTCCAAGTCAGTACGGCTGAGAACAAAGAGGGTTTTGTCTCGTCCTTTTTCTCACAGTAGGTTTCCCACCAGTCCTTGACATGGGGGGTAGCTTTGAGGAGTGCAAAAATAATCTTCTCCTGGTCGGAAAAGTCATGAATCGAGAAATATCCTTCTAATAGTTCAACCATCTATCTACGACATCTGCATCTATTTGATCCTCAAATACGGGAATGTCAAAATTTACTTGTACCTTAAAGGGAGTCGCGCCTCCAGAGTGGCTGCTGAATGCAGATGCGCCGCCGGTGGGCAGCCGTTGAAGGATTTGGGAAAAATTATCAATCATCGCGTTCCTTTGTTTTTCGAGGGCCTCCTTGAGCAATATTTTGATAGGATCTACTGCTCCCTCATATTTCTTTTCGTCCCCATGGGTGTCCGTCAGGGTTTGTGAGGCTGATCTTGCAAAGGTTCCACCAGATCGAGCCCTAACTCCTTATACGCTGACCATATTGGGGACATGCAAAGAAAAACAAAGAAATAGCAGACCGCTCTGATACCACTGATCCGTATTTATGCAGGAATGCAATAGAATATACATATAACCATAGATACAAATATGCAGTGGAAATAACACTTCATTTCATTAGTATCAAAGAACCAAAATTTGCCTTACAGACATAATGGAAATAAAGTAGCTAGGGCACTGGTAGCTATCTCTGAGAAGAGATGTGGCGGCTACAGGCCTCTGAACTGAGTTAAAATGAGGCTTGAGGGCCTATTTATTATTTAGAAACAATGACAAACCCTAAATATCCAAAACCCTAACCCTAGGAGATGAAGTGCCAAAACTATGGGCTCCGTTTGGGTAAATTGGTGTTTCAACTTCCCGAGGACGTAACTTTGGCATACGATCTCCATTTGACGTGAACCATAACTCGTTAGAAAGATCTATCCCAGGACTACAAATTTTGAGTGAGAAACATCGGTCCATGGACCCATGTTGCTCCCAGTTTTCCCAAAAAACGTCGTTTAGGGTCTCAAAACAGCTCTGGAAGTTCAAGACCCGAAAAACTGCTAAAAATAGTAAGTTGTGCTGTAACTGAAAAACTAAAAGAGGCAATGGTGGGGCCCCGAGTGGAATAGGCGGGTGGCCACCAATATCCACCTGGATCAGTAGGTGAACAAAGGTATTTAGAATAGCATATTAAGCACTAATATTCTTAATGAAGAACACAAACCTGGATATTTGATATAGCATACTCATACACTTCTTAGGAAAGATATATATTGAAAAAGAGGAATCATGAAAAGGTCTCTTGTTTGGCAGTTATACACTGTTTAAAATGAGGGCTAGGCAAAATGAGGAGTTGGGGCATGTAGGTTTGCAAGAGCCGCTCAATGCTTTCATGTTCAAATTATGTATATTATTTGAACAAGTAACCTAACTTTAATTTCAATGAATTTATTTTTCTCTACAATTGAGCATTCTACCACCTTGTTGCTTAAAGTTGAGAATTTTCCAATGGATTTGTTTCATTAGTGATAAAGCTTGTGACTTATGTGGAGCTAGGCCCTGGCAACAAGTTAACATCATAGGATACCTAGGGACATATTTAGTGCCTTACTAAACGAGCAGTTATGAACTTTAGATTTGAGATTTTTTGGGGAATTACAATTAAGTAAAGATACTTATCGAGATATCACATTCATTTTTTTTTATCGTTTTAGACCAATTATTGTGGTCGATCATTAGAAGTGATTTGGTGAAGAGAGATTCCAAGAGAATGACCAATTAATAAGAAAATAAGAGAGGGAGAGGGGGTTTACCCAAAAATAATTAAAATAAAAGGAAAAATTCAACAAAAGCTAAAAGTCTAAAACTTAATAATATAAGGATTCAAGCATGTATAGTAATAAAGGACTTTGATATATAACCCAACATTAAAATAAATAGTAATATAAAAACAATAACACTGAGTATAAATATAATAAAATCCCTAAGAATATAAGGGATATATATATAAGGTCATAAATAAATAAAGATATTAATTGGAATAATAAGATTCATTTTAACCATGTATCTATGAAGCATTGAGAGGGGTAAAAGATATTGAGGTGAAAATATATTTTAAAGTACAAAATTTGAGAAAATGTTTGCACCTCGAAGGGATTTGATTCCTCTTCATGCTTAATAGATCTAGAGTTAAGATGGATCTAAGCTACTTTCACATGTGGGTGGTGAAACAAAATTTGTAGATGATCAAAATTATGTGCTTGTAAGTTTAAAATTATTGTAATTATTTGAAATTTACTCACTTTCCTCAGTTAGTTGAAAGTATAGAGAGTATTATTAAGAATGATCAATGTCAATCCTATCTTATTCATTTTTTTATTATAGTGACAATTTGTATGTAATCAACATCATATATACATATATGCCTAAAATTAATTTGATCATTTAAAATTTACTTGCTTCGTTTAGTTGGTTGAAAATATAAAGTGTTATTGAGAAGGATCCATGTAAATCTATTTTGTTCAATTTCTTGATAATATACAAAGTATTATTCAAAAGTATACTTCAAGAGCTAAATGAGAAATAAGTTGAATAGAAATCAAGAAACTGTGTCAAATAATGGAAAAGATACACTAAAATCAATCTGATTTTAGTGTGCATGTCAATTTCTGGATGGATTGATTTCCATGCACATGTCATTTTGTAATGCATTGATCTTAGTATACATATTAATTTTTATTTCTATTTCAACTTTTAGATGCTTTTATTTGAGTGTACATCTCAATTTTATTTATATTCAATGTCAATTTCTAATTCTATTTCAATGGCAGTTTCTATTCAATTCCAATTTCTATTTCACCCATGGGGTGTAGAATAGATGGTGATAGGTTGTTATTTTAAGGATCTTCCTGGTGAAAAGGTTATTGGTTCAAAACTCAGTGGGCAAACATCCAACCATCCCAAAACCTCAATTATTTATTATAAATATAATAAACTCAAAAAAATATATATTAATGGTTATGAGAAGATTCAACTATATATATCTTTCATAGTTTTATATTTATCAAATTTTAAGAGAGGTCAAATGCTTTGAGGTACATATTTTTTCTCAAAAATTTTAGGTTAAATAAATCATATCCTAATAATTTTTATCTCTTATAGTGTTTGATAAATCCATAATACCTTTAATTGGTTTTTTATTTTGGCTTTCTTTCGTTCGATCTTGTGGTGGTGGCCTTCCATGCAAGGGCGCCAAGTGGAAAACGTCTATGGCTATGGGATCCTTGCATGGCTCCAAGTGGAAAACATCTAGGGCTATGGGATATTTTCATGCCTCCAAGTGGAAAATGTCTAGGGCTATGAGATCCTTGCATGGCTCCAAGTGGACAACGTCTAGGGCTATGGGATCCTTTTGGGAATCTAGTTAGGGGCTAGTATAAAGTAGTTGATCCATAGTCCTCTAATTGCGCTTCCCTTATGCTCGAACTTGGAATATGAGAGTAGATGCGACTATAATCTCAATTTTTTTTTTAAGAGAGTGCTCACTCCATCAGTCACGATGAGAGAGAGAATTCATGCATCTCGTAGAAGCATAATGGGAAAAGGAGGCTTGGGAGGTGGTCGCTTCTAGCATGTCTTAATACAATGTCAAATATTTTTCCTTGAAGCACCCCAGTGCATATTGTGATGATCTTCCTATCCATTGAGGTCACCCCAGTGCACATTGTGAGGCTCTTCCTATCCATTGAGGTTGAGGAAAATTAGGGTCTTTTACTAAGAAGCAACCACAACATTTCAAAGACAAATGTCTCCTCTCAGGTATCCATGAAACATTTATTTAGCTTATTGGCACAAATAGTATTGTAGGAAATAAAAGAAACTAAGGAGGAACTGATAGCAAGGTTGAATAAGTTGGAAGAGGGGGTCTCAACCCTGAGCAAGAAGAAGGATGTATGTTTACCTTGACTTCAAGTGTTAGCCCAAGAGCTTGAAGAGGAACCTGATTTAGACTAGGCCACTCATACTCCTCTCCAGGAAATCTCACGTAGATTGAAGAAAGTAAGGATACCACTAAGGTTAACCTCATCAATTTTGTGTCTTGATTTTTTGTAATTTCTTATTCAAACTTGGCCATGAAGCCAATAAAACATAATCTCTTTTGATGGAGTTTTTATTCTATATAGAATAATACAAAAACAAGACTATTTTTGAAATGTATATTATAAAGGCTTTAATTCTAGTTTTGCTACATCTAGAAATAGTTTTCCATAGAGCACCCCTGGCCGATTTTGCTACATCTAGAAATAGTTTTCCATAACGCACCTGTGACTATTATCTATGTATATTATGATTAAAAATATTAATATAGTAAGAAACCTTCCAAAAAAACATGAGAATACATGCTGAACAAAAATATCAACTATTATCTATGTATATTATGATTAAGAATATTACTAGTTGTTGCCCCAGAAGGTGCAAAGAGAGGCTGATAGGAGTATTATATTGAAGTATTAACTTGAATTA